>JAMWET010002912.1:0-29484 GCA_024036415.1 Prochilodus magdalenae
GAGAACTCCTTGTGCTTTCCTCATTCTCGGCTGGGCGACAGTTCCAAAACCAACAAGAGAGTTTTTTTATTTTCCTGTTCAGTGCACTTGTTATTGCTTACGGTTTATTTAAACAGGTTGAGTAGGTGCTGAGTGGTAACCGTAACCGTGAAGTAAACCCAGACCTGTCCAGATTCTTTAGCTGGGCACGGCATAGTTCGGGGTTTAAAGAGCGTATTTCCCTATTGGAAATAAGAGCGTTCTTCAGCCCAGGTATTAACTCTGTCAAGCCTGGTTTGAATAAACCTGCATCATGTGCACAAACCTGGGCCTGTGCATGCTTCTTCCCCCACCCCCCATATGCTTCAGTATTAAAACAATGAAATTATTAAAGCATCAAATAATTAACGATGATGAGGTCACAAGTCTGTGAAAGCAGCCTGGGGCATCATGTTCCATGTCAGGGTGCTGAACGTTTATACAGCACGTACAGTATGTGACAAGATTACTAAATATGTGACACAGATAGCTCATTTTAGGTTAGGCCTGGAGTCAAATGGGCTGCCCCTGAGAAGTCGACGAGTCGAATCGTCAGTCGGAGACCCTTTAAGTAGACTGAGACCCTTTAAGTCGACTGACAACAGGATGACGGTTAGTTTGTTTGGTAAAAACAGACTAAAGCTGTACATGAAATGCCACAAGAACTTTAAGAATTTTAAAATATACAGTTTAATAATTATATATAAAGGGGAATAATTATCAATATATAATTATATATATATATAGATATATAATATATAAAGGTCTAACTGGCGCTAATGATATGCTATGCTAAAAAAATATTTACCTCCAGTGACAAGACGTGGTGCTGGCAGTTCACCGCTGAAGTGAAGCTAAAGCTGTGAAGCTGAGAAAAGCACGGGCGGGAACGATGTCCTCAGGAGAAAGTCCTGGAGGAGCTTCTGAAGAAGAGAATCCGCACAAACATTATTAAAACCGAATTCTGATCCTCATTTAGTCAGACATCCCAACACCTGCTCCAAACGAGGGAGCTGACTTTCGGTTTGTAGACGTACGAAGCAGGCTGTTTGCGGGGGTGAAGAGACGGAAACCGGCAGCGGAGACACGTTGTTTTATTATAATTCCATTATTATAGAACCTAAATTACAGATATGTATATTTATTCGTCTAGTGAGATTATCTTTATTTAAGGATAAGTACAGTCACTTAATACGCCTGCTGATAAACGAGAGATAATTATTACAGCGTGGGTAATAATCAATCAATCAATCAACATTTATTTTTATAGCGCTTTTTACAACAGATGTGTCACAAAGCAGCTTTACAAAGAATCTTTACAAAGAATCTGGTGTTCGAGCCCCCAATGAGCAATCCGAGGGTGACAGTGGCAAGGAGAAACTCCCTTAGTGAGGAAGGAAGAAACCTCAAGAGGAACCAAGACTCAAAGAGGGAACCCATCCTCCTCGGGTCAACACCAGATACAAGACAGCACAAGAAAGCATGGTGATCCTATAAATAATGTAAATATGGACTAATCTGGTTTTATTTAGCAGCTCATTATTTATGAGAGATGAAAGGCGAAGCGTCCTCCTACTGAAGAAGCTGTTAGAAGTGAGATTAAAATACTATAAGCTATAAGGCTAATGTTTAGTATATACGCGCTGCTGCCCGGCGCTGTATCCTGTAATTAAACCAGGCTCTAGTTCAGATCGATCATCATAAGCCCCGCCTCTTTTAGTTCAGAAATATGTTCCTGTGACTCTGCTGGCTTTCTGAATGAGGAGGATCAGATCTGAACCGTATGCAGACTGATTTACTGATTACTAGATAACGTACATGGAGGAAAAACATGAACGAACAGTTGAATCGCCGACCAGAACGGGCGAATCCGATTCGACCCATCGGGTACAGACCTAGTCTTTATAATGTAGGCATGACTACAGTTTTACCACAGGTAGGCTTCTGCTTGTTTTACAGAGCAGTCAGGTTTCATTTAAAGTCCAGCTACACGTTAAACCCCTAAAATTACTGGTTTGGCCAAACCTGTGTTGAACTGAGGCTGAGCTGCTATAAGCAATATTAAAATTAAATCTGGTTTCCTCCAGGCCCATCAACCTTTTTTCTGTTGAACTATTTTGAGATTTTCTTTTTCCTTTTTAAAATTATGGATTTCATTATAACCACAGACGCGTCCTTGTCCTGCCTCTGGGTTAGAAATATGTATGTAAATGAGTCATTATGCGCAGTAAAGTGTCTTTAAAGAGACACAGCCTTGCCGAAGTGGTAGACAAATAATGATTTTGGTACAATATGGCCTGAGTACTTATTGATCTGCCAGGAACATCAGCTTTCTCCAGTTCTCTGAGAATTAATATATGTATATATATATATATATATTTTCTTCTTTACAGTCTTTACAGCCACCCACTCTCTGAACGTCTTCTCCACTGGAGTCACCCCGGGAATCGGCATCCCTGAGTTCACGGCTGTGGAACAGGTGGATGTACTTGAAAGCGGGTGTTATGACAGTGTGACCAAGGAAGTGACTACGGTAGGAACTTGGGTAAAGGGCGATGGTGATCTAGAGCAATGGAACGCACAGGTACAGTTCGTAAAGACCTGTGAGCCCATATTCAAATCGGACGTGTCAAAACTAATGAAGCTGTTCAACCAGACTAAAGGTGAGCTTGACCAAACTTCAGTCACTGTTAGCTACATGTCACTGCGGCTTCTTTTTCAGAGCTTAGGCAGAACTGCACACGTACAGCAATGTATGATATGGTATGTCTGTTATAGTAATTTCTGTGTATATGGATGTGTGCCTGATGTGAGCTCATCCCAGGAGTATAACTATGAAATCAAATATCTATCTTCCCCAGGTGCTATATTCGCAGGTTATTCACAATGTTCTATATTCCCAGCATCATACAATCGGGGGGTCTTATATTCCCAGAGTATTAAATTCCCAGGTTTATACATTCCCTATCATATGTTCCCAGGGTCATATACTCCCAGGATCCCATGTTATATATTCCCAATATTAAAAAGGACAGTCCAGAGGTTGTGTTCTAATCCACAAGGACAGAAAATTGTTCACTCACAATGAGCACTAATTTACAATAATAAGGGCGGTACAGTATGAATGTAAGCACACAACAAATACCGTCAGCTATAGATAAATAATAATAATAAACATGTGCATACATTGGTATTTTAGTAAAGAGTCATAAAGAGTGAAAATGTCCAGGATATACAGTAAAGAGTCTAGAATGTCCAGGAGTGCAGACGTTCAGGATATACAGTAAAGCATCTAGAGTGTCCAGGAGTGCAAATGTACAGGATATACAGTAAAGTGTCTAGAGTGTCCAGGAGTGCAGATGTACAGGATATACAGTAAAGCATCTAGTGTGTCCAGGAGTGCAGATGTACAGGATATACAGTAAAGCATCTAGAGTGTCCAGGAGTGCAGATGTACAGGATATACAGTAAAGTGTCTAGAGTGTCCAGGAGTGCAGATGTACATGATATACAGTAAAGTGTCTAGAGTGTCCAGGAGTGCAGATGTACAGGATATACAGTAAAGAGTCTAGAGTGTCCAGGAGTGCAGATGTACAGGATATACAGTAAAGCATCTAGAGTGTCCAGGAGTGCAGATGTACAGGATATACAGTAAAGTGTCTAGAGTGTCCAGGAGTGCAGATGTTCAGGATATACAGTAAAGTGTCTGAGAGTGTCCAGGAGTGCAGATACACAGTATATACAGTTAAAGCATTCTAGAGTGTCCAGGAGTGCAGATGTACAGGATATAACAGCTGAGTTGTAGTGCAGATGTACAGTATTACTAGAGTGTCTTAGAGTGTCCAGGAGTACAGATGTTCAGGATATACAGTAAAGTGTCTGAGAGTGTCCAGGAGTGCAGATACACAGTATATACAGTAAAGTGTCTAGAGTGTCCAGGAGTGCAGATGTACAGGACGTACAGTAAAGTGTCTGAGAGTGTCCAGGAGTGCAGATATACAGTATATACAGTAAAGTGTCTGAGAGTGTCCAGGAGTGCAGATGTACAGTATGCACAGTAAAGTGTCTGAGAGTGTCCAGGAGTGCAGATATACAGTATATACAGTAAAGTGTCTAGAGTGTCCAGGAGTGCAGATGTACAGTATGCACAGTAAAGTGTCTGAGAGTGTCCAGGAGTGCAGATATACAGTATATCGTACACGTAAAGGTGTCTGAGAGTGTCCAGGAGTGCAGATGTACAGTATGCACAGTAAAGTGTCTGAGAGTGTCCAGGAGTGCAGATATACAGTATATACAGTAAAGGGTCTAGAGTGTCCAGGAGTGCAGATGTACAGTATGCACAGTAAAGTGTCTGAGAGTGTCCAGGAGTGCAGATGTACAGTATGCACAGTAAAGTGTCTAGAGTGTCCAGGAGTGCAGATGTACAGGACATATAGTAAAGTGTAGTAGTGCAGATTAATAAACCAGATTTAACAGAAGAGATTCAGTCCTCATCTGTCCTCTTCCCTCTTCCGGCCTCACTGGGATAAGCTGTAGAGCCTGATGGCTCTCAGGACAAAGGATCTCCTAAGTCTGTCTGTGGAGCAGTTCTGTGACAGCAGCCTGCCACTGAACTTGCTCCTTTTGTCCATGATATAAATATATCTATCTATCTATCTATCTATCTATCTATCTATCTATCTATCTATCTATCTATATATATATATGTATATATATATATATATATATAATTACATGACAACACTGCTCTGAGTTACAAATTAGTAATTTGTAACTCATAAATAACTCATAACTCGTAATTCATGCTCATATTTGTCTCTGCAGGGGTTCACACATGGCAGTTGATGTTAGGCTGTGAACTGGGTGATGATGGAACCTTTAGAATACACAGCGATTACAGTTACGATGGAGAGGACTTCCTGAGTCTGGATCCGAGCACCCTCACCTGGACCGCATCTAACGATGTAGCTGTCATTATTAAACAGGAGTGGGAGAGAACAACTAAGGCCATCAACTTTAAGATGTTTTTGGAGGACAACTGTATTAAAAGGTTACAGAAGCATGTGGATCACGGCAGAGCTACTCTGGAAGGGAGAGGTACGTTGGATGTCCTGATCTGTTATTGTGCTGGTCTTAAGCCAAACCCATCTCCTCCGAGCTGGGGACCCCGGATCCCCTGTGTCTAGCATAGGTCTAAAGAGTTGACTGGAGCCATTTCGCTTGTTGCTCTGTTACTTTGGATTTCCACTCTCTCTCCGATCTCCCAGAGCCCATCACCTGATGACGTCATCGCCACATATCTGCCATCACCCAATCACATCACGTTTTCCTATTTCCTATACACGTACTCTCACACATCCGCCTTTTCTCTCTCATGCCAGCATCCACCGTAAAGAAACACAAACCCCAAATTTACAACATGGTGATGAACGAGTGACCAGCGTGGAGTGAGGCGCTCTCGGTGGATTCTTCTTCATGACTGATATGTTTAAGTCATATTGTGTTTGTTGGTGTGTCTGCTGGGGTGTTAAGGTGCTTAGTGTTCAGTAAGTGTGTTTAGTCTGCAGTTTAATAGGACGTGAAATACACGTAGCCTGTTTATTTATGCAGCTGTGAGAAAGTGGCTAAATGAATGAAACACTGTGAGGAAACGTGTTTGGTATTCGACCGCCGGCCAAATGTTTCATCATGTTCGGTTTCGACTTCAACCATTAATTTTCATATTAAATATTTTCATATTTTCATATTATCACCAGATTAATATTTTAAAGGAGCTGTTGCTGTTGTGGCAGTGAATTCAGTCAAATATAACAAATTGCTATTTAACTCTCTCTCTCTCTCTCTCTCTCTCCCCCCCTCTCTCTTTCTCTCTCCCTCTCTCCCTGTCTCTCTCTCCCCCCCCCCTCTCTCTCTCTCTCTCCCCCCCCTCTCTTTCTCTCTCCCTCTCTCCCTGTCTCTCTCCCCCCTCTCTCTCTCTCTCTCCCGCCTCTTTCTTTCTCCCTCTCTCCCTGTCT
Source organism: Prochilodus magdalenae (assembly GCA_024036415.1). Classification (NCBI taxonomy): domain Eukaryota; kingdom Metazoa; phylum Chordata; class Actinopteri; order Characiformes; family Prochilodontidae; genus Prochilodus; species Prochilodus magdalenae. The sequence goes on from JAMWET010002912.1 coordinate 6,033, forward strand.
CCCCCCCCTTTCTCTCTCTCTCTATCTCTCTCTCTTTCTCTCTCTCTCTCTCTCTCCCTCTCTCTCTCTCTCTCTCTCTCTCTCTCTCTCTCTGTCTCTCTCTCTCTCTATATATATATATATATAATCTCCCTCTCTCTCTATAAATATCTCTCTATCTCTCTCTCCCTCTCTCTCTATAAATATCTCTCTCTCTCTCTCTCCCTCTCTCTCTATATCTCTCTCTCTCTATATATATATATATATATCTCTCTATATCTCTCTCTCTCTATCTCTATATATATCCCTCTCTATATCCCTCTCTATCTCCCTCTCCCTCTCCCTCTCTCTCTCTCTCTCTCTCTCTCTCTCTCTCTCTCTCTCTTTCTCTCTCTCTCTTTCTCTCTCCAGTCCGTCCTAAGGTGTATCTGTTCCAGAAGGACTCTTCTTCCCGAGTGGTGTGTCATGCTACAGGGTTCTTCCCCAAAGCAGTGAGTATCACCTGGCAGAAGAATGGAGAGGAAGTACATGAGGACGTGGAGCTCAGAGAGACACACTCACCGCAACCTATGAAACACTTCCAAGAACAGAGCAGTAGTTCTGAACCGTCTCACCAGATGAGCTAAACCAACATAACTACACCTGCATCATTCAGCACGTTAGCCTATCTACTGGTGAATCACAGGGGTAAGAGAAATCGAGTAGCATCTCCTGAAAGTCTGAGGCTCAGTTTTATATAACGATCTATAAACCATAGTTTCAGTTGGAGATCTTGATTGGCATCATCTGCAGCGTGTGTCGTTCTGCATCATCGTCCCTGCTGGAAGAAGAATTCTAGTAAGTGAAGGAGATAACAAAGAATATTGTTACTGGATGGTGTTATAGAATGTTGCTAATAGGATGGTATCTAGAAGATGTTTATGAGGATGATATATATGCTATAGGATATGTTATAGGGTCATTGTATAGGGGAGATGATATAAGAGTCTGCTATAAGGATGTTATAGGGTGATGGTATAGGGTGATAGTATATGATGATATCTATGCTATAAGTATGTTATAGGGTCCTCTTATCCTATATAGAGTCTGCTATCTGCTATCGGGTGATGGTATAGGAAATGATATAAGTAATGCTCTAGGATGTTATAGGGTCTCTTATAGGGTGAATGGTATAGGATGATATTAATGTATAGGAATTTTATAGGGTCCTTATAGGGATGATATAGAGTGGCTATAGGATGTAGGGTGATTGGTATCGGGTGTAATGCTAATAGGATGTTATAAGGTTGATGGGTATAGGATGATATACTAATGCTATCCCGTGATGGTATAGAGTGATGCTATAGGATGTTATAGGGTGATGGTATAGGATGATATAGAGTAATGCTATAGGATGTTATAGGGTGATGGTATAGGGTGATGGTATAGGATGATATAGAGTAATGCTATAGGATGTTATAGGGTGATGTTATAGGATGATATAGGGTAATGCTATGGATTTATAAGGTGCTGATAGGGTGATGGATAGGAGAGTAATCTATAGGATGTATATAGGTTGATGTATGGATGTATATATACAGGGGATTAAAGTATGGATTAGAGTAACTGCCTATAGATGTTATAGGGGATGATAGGGTGGATAGTATAGGAAGTAATGCCCTCGGATGTTATAGGGTGATGTTTATAGGGTGAGGTATAGGATCATAGAGGGATGTATAGCAGATGATATTGCTATATGATGTTTATCGGGTGATGGTACTAGGGGTGGATGGTATAGGAGATAATAGAGTAATGCTATAGGATGTTATAGGATGATGAGGGTATGGGTATAGGATGAATATTGAGTGAATGCTATACATGTTATAGGGTGATCATAATGGATGATTATAGGGTAATGCTATGGATGAGGTGAGATAGGGGGGTAATGCTATAGGATGTTTAATGGTGATGATGATATAATACATGGGGATGTTATAGGGTGAGGAGGCTGATATAGAGTATAATGCTATAACGGAATAGGATGTTTATAGGGTCTGAGTAATGCTAAGGATGTTATAGGGTTATGTTATAGGATGCCTAGGGTATTTGCTATAGGATGTTATAAGATATAGAGTAATGACTATAGGATGTTATCAGGTGGTGATGTTTAGGATGATATCAGTAATGGATGTCCTAGGGTGATGTTTATGGAGGATATTAGATAATCTATGGATGTCATAGGGTGTGGTAGGATGGATATAGGGTAATAGCTATAGGTGTTATAGGGTGATACGGTTACGTTAATAGGAGTCATGCCTAATAGGATGTTATAGGGCCGATGTTTATAGGATGATATAGAGTAATGCCGTAGGATTTTATACACGGGTGTGGAGGAGAAGTAATTCTAGAAGGATTTATAGGGTGTATTCTATGGATGATATAGAGTAATTGCTATAGGTGTCTATAGGAGATGGTATAGTATGAATAATAGAGTAACTGATGTTATATAGGGTGATGTTATAGGATGAAATATGTATGGCTAATGCTATCGGAATGTTATAGGGTGATGTTATATGATATAGAGTGGTATGTTATAAGGGTGATGTTAACAGGATAGAGTAATGCTATAGGATGTTATAGGGTGATGGTATAGGATATAGGAGCTATGGAGTTATATGTGTGATGTTAATGCATATAGAGTAATGATATAGGATGTTATGTATAGGGTGAATGGTATAGGATGATATAGGGATGCTATATGTTATAGCTGTGATGTTATCTGATGTTATAGGGTGATGTTATAGGGTGATGTTATAGGATGATATAGAGTAATGCTATAGGATGTTATAGGGTGATGTTATAGGATGATATAGAGTAATGCTATAGGATGTTATAGGGTGATGGTATAGGATGATATAGAGTAATGCTATAGGATGTTATAGGGTGATGTTATAGGATGATATAGAGTAATGCTATAGGATGTTATAGGGTGATATAGAGTAATGCTATAGGATGTTATAGGGTGATATAGAGTAATGCTATAGGATGATATCGAGTAATGCTATAGGATGTTATAGGATGATATCGAGTAATGCTATAGGATGTTATAGGGTGATGGTATAGGATGTTATAGGGTGATGGTATAGGATGTTATAGGGTGATGGTATAGGATGTTATAGGGTGATGTTACAGGATGATATCAAGTAATGCTATAGGATGTTATAGGGTGATGGTATAGGATGATATCGAGTAATGCTATAGGACGTTATAGGGTGATGTTATAGGATTGTTTGTATAGAATGATGTTATTGGGTTTGTTAATGGATGATGTTGTAGGGTGTTATAAATCATTGTTATAGACGGTTATTATGAAATGTTACAGGAGGATGTTATAGGATATTGTTACAGGATATTGTTATGCAATGCTGTTATGGGATATTATAGGATGTACATAAAATAAATATGGAATTTAAGAGGTTTTAACTTAGATGCTATTATTTTGCATACTAAAAGCTCTAATACGGATGACTTGGTAAGCCACACAAAAACGCTCCTGCAAAAACATTAAAAATAATAGATATACAGACAATACATTTACCGTATATATGATAGTGGTGGCACAGCCTTCATGTAATTTCAGACCATCAAAATAGGGGCCCAAATATTTGTGCCCGGGGCCCAATAGCGTGCTGATCCAGGCCTTGAGTTTCACTGCACAGGTATACATAGAACTGTGTGCTATGCTATCTGCACTATGAACTAATCTTTCTCTAATTTTGATGCAGTTTTGCAACGTACAAAAACAGCTGCTCAGGAGTACAGGAGGTGTATGGATATGTCCTGTTTCTGTAAGTGATCAGCTTCATCAATCTTACATCATATTAAAAATGATTTAACTTTTTTACTAGTTGTTTAGTTTAACGGAATCATTGTCCATCACCTTGTCTACTCGTTGCTTAAAATCATTGTAATGAATTACTGATAATATATCATTACTTAAATTATTAAATAATAACAATATTGTAGAAAAATTATAATAGTAATATGAAAATCATGTGTGTAATAAAATTAATGCTAATTCTGCACAGTGCTTTCTATACACTAAAGATCATTTTGTCTTTGCGTTTCTAGGATGAGATGGTGAAGCAAACTGATTCTGAGTGACCAGATCAAACAGTTCTTATTCAAATCCCTTTATTAATTAACTTTTAATTTGAAAATTATAATTTTCTCTTTTTTCCTTTTAGTTTGTGCTTATTGTGAGTGCCATAAAAGCAGCTTCAGACTCTTTAGTATCTTAAAACTATATCACATTTTGATATTTGTTGAATTAATCTATATTACTTTATTATTATTTTTTATATATATATATATTTTTTTTATCATTGAATCTGACCGCTGCCTTGTATATCAGTGTCATGATGACTGGACCAATAGAAATGCTCCTAGACCACTTGGGATAAGCTCCCTTCACATTAACTCACACTGCCAGTTCATAGTTTAGTCACGGCTCCTTGTGGGAGTGAATGGACGGGCTTTCTGACGAGCAGTGACATCACTCTCAGAGACTGAGGAGCGAATCAGCGACTGGCTGTGGATGAAAGTAGAGATCCCAACTGGGCTGTGAGATGAGCATTTAGGGGGTGAGGAGTATTGAAGGGTAAAACAGAGGGGGCCACACCAGGTGTTGCCGTTGAGCCCTCTGGAGGTGTTGTGGGCCTAAATCAATGAAACATCAAGGAAGGAGGGTGCTCACCGGATGACCCCAATGAAGGTTTTACCTTTCTCCCACTCAGTCTAAGATTATATAAGAGTATAAGAGCTTCTAGTTTCCGCTCTTCACTGTAATCCTTTTAACTGAACCTCGGTAGACGTGGGGTTCAACCATTTAGAGTGCTGCATGATGCAATGATTAATATCCATAACAGATATTCCTGAGCCTGATACAGTCGTGCAGTTAGTTTAGCAATGGTCAATGCAGAACGCTTACTCTGTAAGAAACACATTGACACGCATAACAGAGGCAGGAAAAGTGGACATGCACTACCAAAGTCTGTATATGCGGACTCTTTTTCAACTGTATAGAAATATGAAGTATAAAGTTATGTTATGTAAACTTTACATTGAGATCCAACCGTTGCATTTAAGTGTTTGAGAGAGCAGCTTAACCCAAAAACAGAGGATGTGCTGCAGCAGTGGTTAATGAAGGGAAAAGCCCAAAGTGCTGACGGTGTGCAGGTCATGGTAGTGGTGTTCTACAGCTCCGTCGCATCAGTTCCATTCCAAACTGCAGTTACTTCAGCTTCAGCTCCAGCATACATACTGTACATTATACTGTACACCCTCTCCGTTTTCACTATTCTTTTTTCTGGATTTTTCCTGAATTTTTAAAAAATATATATTTTTTTTAATATAAAAAGCCAAAAGTATGTGGCGTCACTTTATTGATCCCGGAAGAAATCAGCCACCTATATAAGCTTGTTGTGACATCCTGAAACTAACTGGTTTTTAGACCACAATCTAAAACCATGGATGGGAATGATGGCCACATGGATGATTTGGATATGGTCATGGATGGATACTTTATTGATCCTGAAGGAGACATCACAAAATTTAGCAGATGGCGCCCAGTAGCCTTTTTGAACTCTGGTTATCACCCATAATTGTTTGTGTGCATTGCAGTAATGCACTACTAACTAAAATGTTAATGAAGTGGCAGGGCGTACCAGTGTGAACATAAGTACAGGTTTCAACTTATTCACTACAAATAAAACCATCAGCTATATATAACATGTACAGGACGTACAGTAAAGCGACAGTAGTTAAGATACATTAACCTGATTCAACACGAGATGTTGAAAATGGCACATAGAGGATGATTTAAAACTGGTTTGAAGTTCACTTGTCCTTCACATGTACATACCTGGTTACTGCCGGACTCCCGTTTATCAATAACAGCTAGTGTCATTGATCTCTTTGAGGATCTCTTGAGGGATGGTCAAACTAACGATCTCCTCTTTGATTCTAGTGGACATGTTTATGAGTGATTAGTCTATCACTGGAGTTTAGTGCTGGAGATGGAGAACGTTCCAGAACGTCGTTTAAACAGAAGACATACATGAAGGAAGCTGCCGTCCAATCACAGTCTATATTAAACAGTGTCATCAGTATGTGTTGAGAATGTGTTGTGAATAAGCTACTGTGTTACATACAGTAATGGAATACACCACTGAACATACTTAGGGCAGTGTGTTCAGTATTCAGCTATCACTACTACTGTAATGATGTAAGCTCAGGTGGAAATGAAAATGTTTTTGTTTTTTTTTTACTTCTGTTGAAAATTATTAATGTTTTGTTTGCTTTCCTTTATTCATTCCATGCATTTTCAGATCTTCTTTTGATCTTTTGTTCTTCCTTTGATCTTTTTGTTAACCTCGGGTAGGGGTGCACTGCTTTAAACAGGCAACATGGTATAAACCCTTCAGGGTGTGTATCTGTAGACTTCACTCTGGACTGCATTGTGGACAACAAGCTGGAACCAGAGCTCAGTAAACTAGCATCACGTCCAGAGTGGTGTCCTCTCCTCAGCTGACCCCGAAAGAAGAAATTCCAGCACCTCTTAAGTGTCCTAATATAAAGTGCTTATTATATATACGAGCTTAAATACATTTAAATAAAGTTTTATATGATTTTCTGTACTTTGTGTGTTGGTTTGTGTTCTTCACATATCCACACACTGATCGTTCAGAAGTGCAGCTCTGCTTGGTTCTACTGCTCAGTTTTAAAAAGTGTTGGGATGCTGTAAAGTGTAAATAAGAACAGAATGCCATAATGTGTAAATATGAAAGAGGGGCGGAGTCTTTCCCATGTAAAGCTTACCACTCTGAGAAAGACTCGGGTGAGGCCTATCTGGGATAGGCTGCTGATTGCATGCAGGATGTCACATGATCACCGGAGGTATTCTGGGAAGTGGTCTTCTCAGGTGTTAGAGCGTATGCAGAGACAGAGGGATGATTGAAGCATAGAAGAATGTGGAGATGATCTTCATCTGCACTACACACCATCATTCAAATACACCGGGAATCTGGAGAGCCTCTGCACACAGAGATCTCAACTGGATGGTCATAATCTTCAGACCCTCAGATTCTGGAGTGGAGTGGGATCAGGAACACCTTCCAACACCATCGTCTGTTCATCACTGCTCCACCAACGCAAGTTAAAACTCCACCATGCAGAGACGAACCCAGATATTAACTGATCCAGAAACAGAAACGTCGCCTTCTCAGGGCGCAGACTCAATTAAGATGGACAGAGGAGAAGTGGACAAGTGTCCTGTGGAATCAAAATCTGGAATTCTTTTCAGGAATCATGGATCCTCCCGGCTAAAGAGGAGAGGAACCATCCAGCTTTTATCAGCACACAGTTCTAAAGCCAGCATCTGTGATGGTTGGTCCGGGGGGTCATTAGTGATTTTCACAAGTGACCTGTTCACCATTCAGACAGGAGAACTTCATAGAGAGGTGGCTTGTTTTCACGTATGACACTGAAAAACCATAAAACTGTTGTTCGCTAAAACATTCCTGTAAACGAAGGAACAAAGCGTCCACTGGTACACAGTGCTCAGCCAGCATGTACTCGAGCAAATTCTAATTTCTCAAAATACCATCTGCAGCCAGCAGATGGCGGCAGTGGCGGCGCCGTTCTGAGAGAACTACAGCCTGGAACTCCAACTCCCAGAATGCCCTGGGCTAATCACCCAACAAGGTACACCTGAGGCGCCGGCCATATAAACCCCCACCGAACAGCCGCCACTGCTACACCTTTGTAGAGGGGTAGACGGTATAAGCAAAGCAAAAAGCAAAAAGCAAAAAGCAAAAAGCAAGGCAAGGCAAGGCAAGGCAAGACAAGACAAGACGGGCCTGTAGAAAATAAATGAATAAGGAAGAAAAGGTGTGAGCCAAACAAAAAAAAAGAGAAAACTAAAAAGCCCCCAAACCGTGGAGGAGCAGAAACGAAAAGATCGCCTTCCAGTTAAACCCTTCCCTGGTGGTTTTGGTTGATTTTTAAATATTTTGTGTTGTTGGAGCATGCTACTGTTGGGGTCTGGTTTGAGCTTCACACCTTTTCTCCCTCTCACTCACAAAACCCCCTCTGACTCGCCTTACGTGCACTGGTGCATAGCACAGAGGTAACACATGGGGCCAACACTCCGGAGGTCGGGGCTCCTCAGCTCAGCTCACCCAAACACATTCCCCTTAGTAGTTTACTCCCCACATTCATCAATTCCGCTGCATCCACATCCGGGACCCTGTTTACATCAGTAACCTCACCACGACAGGCTTATATCACGCTTCCCCTCTGCCTCCAATCTCCCGAACTCCTGCTCCCAGAATCCACCACCTGAAGACAGCAGTCACATGTCCGCCATCACCAGAGTACTGATTACACAAACCTGCATCTGGTTTAGCCTGTTTGCTTAGACCCTACTGGGTCACACACACACATCGTGAAGTACTGCCACTCTCTGACCTTACTGAGACTGTTGTTCTGATCCTGACCTTGTATGATTCTCGTTCACTTTTTGACCTTTGCCCTTTGACTGTGCCTGCTCCTCTTGGTACGTAGGCCTGGATTCTCTAGTTTAGCTGCACTGCTAAACTGTTAATAACACCCCTGCTCTGCTTTTAGCTCATCGTGCTCAGTTTAGTGCGGGTGTATTTCATCTCTCCACCTGTGTAACATGGTTTAAAGAAGGAGACAGTGAAAGAGTGGCTTCCAGCTCGAGCTCTCCATGTCAGGGCTTTCCTCCTTGACTTACCTAAAGCCACAACCTGGTATCTGCCACCTCTACAGTTCTACTACAGGGGTAGTAGTGGGTCTTCCAGGTGTATAAACACAGAGTGAAATATATATGGCTTATTTCAGTAAGTAAATATATAATGTGTGAGATCACGTTTAGTGTGTCACATATTCATAACTATTTAACGGAACAGCTTGCTCTCTGAGGGAGCTTTTAGATCTGGATGTCTAGTCCAAGGTCCAAGGCTGGTGACCACATGCCTGGATGAAAAGGAGAATTAGAGCCTGACTGCCATTTGGACTTTCTCTGTGACACACTCACCAAGTCTGCACCTCTGGAGAACAGAGATGGAGTTAGGTCATGTGACTGCAGTGAAGCACTATAGCTCCAGAAGAGGGAGCTGTACACTTCTGTGTGGATGAATGTTCCTCTACTACCTCAAACAGAAACAGAGTCAGAGTATGAAGTGTCTACACCAGTGTGTCCTCATCTTGACCACTCATTGGGGTGTCATTCACTTTCTACACCAAACAGCTGTACCATCAGTGGGGCAGTACCTCTCTTTTCAATGGGGTGTTTACCTCAGCAGTACATCTTCAGTAGCCCTGTCCAGGGTAAACATAGACCAACTACTCATGAGATTCTAGATGTGTAAATTCTGTAGACTTTATAGTTTTATTGTTTGAGTATATTGAGTTATGAAAGTGTATAAATATGTATCTTCCCCTCTGAGAAAGGTTTAACTGTTGGACCTGTAGAAGCATTATGTCTTTAAGGGGACATCTGACATTAATGAAATATGTTCCGTTGTTCTTTCAGTGAATCCTGAACACGGTTCTTTGTACTTCAGACGTCTCTGTAGATGTCTGATTAACTGATTAAAGCTCATACGGCTAATTAGACCAGATCTCCTCCAACATCATCCACCTAATTCCAATTACTTTACCACTAAAGACTAAACAGCAGTCTGTACTATACTGAACACGGTTCCTTTTACTACAGACGTCTATTGTAGGTTTACAATACAGCAGTGGAGGTGGTCATTTGTTGTTGTTGTTGTTGTTGTTGTTGTTGTTGTTGTTGTTGTGTTTTTCTTAATAATTTATTGGTATTTTTGGTTTGTTTTTACTTTTTTATAATTTTGTCAATCACTTACATTCGATCTGAATTACAAGCTGTTTAGCTCGTTTGACCTTTGACCTTGTTTTGACATTTTTTCCAATATTAAAGTTTTTGTGTCATATTGAAGCTTGTCGTTACCAGATTTTACCTTTTGGATTACACCTGCAGGGGGGGTTGTCTATTCAATATCCTTTTTGACATTTTATTTACAAAACAGTCAAGGGAATATTAAACACAATAATAAAAAAAAGAAGACGTAATAAATGCCACCATTTTAAGACCTGCCTGTACATTAAAACCAGTCCTAATGATACCAGAAATGATGGACATGTATAGTCCAAATCTAGTGTCCAGTTCCAATCAGGTTACAGGAAAGCTAACCAGTATATAACTTTTACACCAGGACACCAAGATATCATGAAGGGGACAAATACTTTTTCACACCACTGTATGTACCTGTGTGGTGTCACAGTGAACATGTTCTAGTCACCTGGTCAGTCAGTGTCCACAGAAGATTACCCAGATAATTAGTTAAAGGTAAAGACACTTTTCTCTCACAGTCTCTTTCTTTTATTTACTTCATGAAACTCATAAAGGCACTTCATCATCAACCATATAAAAAAAGTAAAAAAAAAAATCCAGACCTCCAATTTCTCAGTTCAGCTTCAGTGCATAGAATTAAAACTGATTCCAGAAAGTACAAAGTTCAAGAATGATGCTGATCCCGAAGTGAGGTGTATCAGTACTGTACACTCCAGCTGATCATTCTTCAGAAGAGATTCCTGACAGGCTTTGATCAGATCCAGAGTCTAAATAAATATAAATATATATCAGATTTAACACTGAGATCGTATACCCTGAGTTTTATAGAGGAGTAAATTCAGGAAGGCTGGGTTACCTCACCCGGAGCTGCTCTGAACAGGTTGGTAATCTGAAACAGAGATGAGGGATTATCATTCTCCCCTGACTGTGTACATTACATACAGCTCCACATTATGGAGTTATGTGCTGTATAATGGATGTAAAAGCAGCCTACATCTTTATAGAATTACTTTCACCACAACATCCACCCATCCTCTCAGTTTATACGGAGAGCTCCCTCTATAATAATGTATAATATCCATATTACTGAATAAACACTGTGGTCTGGAGAACGTGAGGAGCAGATATGAGCTCTGTCTAGTTTCAAATGTACATCTCTCTGTACCTACCAGACTTCCCCTCCTCCTTCATCCCCCTCTTCTTCTTCCACAAGAACAATCCAATACTGACAAAGAGGACAAGCAGGAGAAGACTAACTGCACCAATGATGACCCCAACAATCATACCTCCACCTGAAACATCTGTATGACATCAGGACCTCCGTTATTATTTTACAAATATACACAATCATAACAATAAAATAAAAGCTGTACCTGAAGGATCATTTACTTCCTGTCACAGAAAACATCCCACCTGTCAGGACTCTGCTGTTAATCCCCTGTAGTCTGATCTCCTTCTCCAGCCCAGCATGCTGAACCACACAGGTGTACTGGTTCCTGTCCAGTTCCTCAGGTGAGACAGTCAGAATGCTCCTCTTCTGGAAGGTTCCGTCCTGGTTGGGTACTGTCTCTCTGAGCTCCACACCCTCATCCAGATCCTCTCCATTCATCTGCCAGGAGATCATCACTGCTTTGGGGTAGAACCCTGTAGCATGGCACACCACTGGAGAAGAGGAGTCCTTCTGGAAGAGAGAGACCTCAGGAGGAACTGGAGAAGGAGAGAACAGTGTAGACACATTAAGGTGTGGGTGTGCAGTTTGTAGAGTAAAGCATGTTTAATATTCTGTAATTATTATATTTAATAATAACAATGTGCAGCCGTGACATATGATGGCATTCTGGTAAGTCATTGATCAGCAGGGTTTCAGTGATGTTGAGCAGTGTGAGTGAACAGCTCCAGATCAGACCACTGTACCTTTCCTCTCCAGAGTGGATCTGCCGTATCCCACATATACTTCTCTAACCACTCGATACAGATGTTCTCCCAGGTAGTTCCTCTCTCTAGCAACTTTACCAAGGCCCTACCCATTTTGTGTTTGGTAATAACAGCTTTGGCGTTAGCTGCAGTCAGGTACCAGTGTTCAGATCCAGAATGATGAAGTCTTCTCCATCATAACCGTCCTGCCTGTATCCTCTCGTAGTTCCATCCTCATCCAGCTCACACCCGTACATCACCTGCGCTGTATGAACCCCTGCAAGAAAAGTTCAGCATCCATCATGGAGCAATCAAATCTGTAATGATCCTCTACCTACTCAGATCATCACAGGTCCTCAGTAAGACTTAGATCTGTTTATCTTTCTTGTGTTTTGTGTGTATATTTTCTGTATGTCACTGATTTACTGAAGAGCTTGACCCAAAAATTCGGCATGCCATTCTTATCGGCCGATAGTAATGTAAAACAGCCAATACTGTCAGGCAAACATCAGAACTAATGCATCTTTAACTAAAATATTTTAATATAGTGATTAATTATGTCACAGTACAGTCTGTTTCTGAGAACAGATCACGGAGATCATCAGTAAGACACAACACTGACCATCCGCATGTTTCATCATAACCTGAGCACAGTCAGTCCCATTTAACTGGATCTAGTGCAGCACAGTATCCACTATACGCCCCGATTCACTGTGTTCAGTTATTGCTGGTACTTTTAAACTGTAGAAAATACAGACGTCTTCAGAAATCTAACATACGGCTGTAAGGTGAGTCAGTGTCATTGCAGTGTAGACTACCAGCACCAGAGCACTAAACCAATATTATAATAAGATATTATAACCATAAACATCATAACAATATAATAATCCCTCACAGATAATAGACCATCATATACTAGTCTACAATAGTGCTTCATATTCTCATCATCTCAGACCAGTTCAGTTAAGAGTGAACACCTTTATGAAAATCTACCGTTTATAGATTTATCAGCTCACAGTTATATTATAAATACAATCAGGTTCAAACAAAACAATAATAATAATAATAATAATAATAATAATAATAATAATAAGAAGAAGAAGAAGAAGAAGAAGAAGAATATAATAATAATTATTATTTTAATTTATAATAATAATTACAATAATAATAATAATATTTATTATTATTATTATTATTATTATTATTATTAATTATTAGTATTTTAATTTAAAATAATATAATTATTGTTATTTTAATTTATACTAATATATTATTATTATTATTACTATTATTATTATACTATTATTAGTATTAGTTATTAATGATCGTAAGAAGAATATAATTATGATTATTTTAATTAATAATAATAATAATTATTATTATTATATTAATAATAATAATAATAATAATAATAATAATAACGATAATAATTTATTATTATTATTATTATTATTATTATTATTATTATTATTATTATTATGAATGATAATAAGAATATTATTATTATTATTATTATTTTAATTTAAAATAATATTATCATTGATATTATTCATATTATTATTATTGTTGTTATTATGTTAAATACTTCAAATATAAAACATTAATATTTATGAGTCTGTGTCTGAGCCGCACTGTCACTCTCTTTACTGTCAAACTGTGAAACTCCTAACTAATGAATTATTATAATTAATAACTCTGGAGTTTTATTTCTTATACATATGTATGTTCTCCAGTGCTGTGTTTAAAGACACACACACCATGAACATCCCAAACTAAAGCTCAGTCTCAGTACTGAAACAGTAAATGGAGATATAGACAGTAGGTGGAGCCACTGCTGCATTTCCTCCACTCTGATACGGACAGTGAGGAGGGCGGTCGGAGTAACAGCAGAGCGCTACTAAAGACAAACCCGTATGTAGATTTAAATAACGTGTTCACTGTTCATCCCTCACTCCTAAACATTCCTCAGTACCTCCCGCTCAGTGTTCAGAGATGATCTAGAGTAAACACTGCTGACTCGGAGCTGGTGTTCAGTGTTTAACGCTCTCAGTGTGTTTACACTCACCTGTAGTCTGATTGAAGCGCTGCATTCCTGTAGCCACATTAGTTTTGTAGACCTCCTGAGTTCCCAGCCTGATTCTCTGTCTCTCTGATCCAGTTCTCCAGTACGGTTCCTCGTGCCCCTCATGTTCTCCTTTATATCACTCCGTGCTTCGGGATCATCTTCCTGATGTTTTTTTTTACTGTCATATTACACAAACTGCTCTCCCATCTAACCAGACCAAGAGCAGTGTATATCTGGGGAGTCCTATCAAAATTATTTGGGGTCCTGGTGTAACTGCAGTGTAGATGTACCGCAGAGAGTGGGTGACTGGAAAGGGAGAACGGGCATGTGAATAATTGTGAAGAACCACACATATGAATTACAGTCCCAGACGGTCCAGCTCCAAAACTCATCAGCTATAAATATTATGGAGCCGGAGGAGATCCAGCGTGCCAAAGCAACGGATGCGGAGTTGGTGGTGCTGCGGGGCCTGCTGCAGCGGCACCCAGCACCGACATGATCAGATGTCACACTGCATGGACCTACTGTGAGGGCTCTCTGGTCCCAGCGTGAGCGGCTTGAGGAGCGGGGAGGAAAACTTTAGCACCGGTGGGTGAGCCCAGCTCCTGGCACGGATATATAGTGGTGCCTCGGGAACTAAGGGAACCGTGCCGTACATGGACCTCGAGGTGTGGGCCATTTCGGTGTGACTAAAACTCTGAAGCGGTTGCGCCAGCGTTTCTACTGGTCGGGGTGCCAGTGCGACGTGGAGTTGTTTGTCCACTGCTGTGAAACATGCACAGCGAAAAAGGGGCCGGGCGAGAGGCCACATGTGCCGTTGCAGCTGCTGCAATCAGAGGCAGCTGTGGAGAGAGTCGCTGTGGATTTCTTGGGACCATTTCCTGAGACCGAGAGCGGGAACCGGTACATGATGGCCGCCATGGACTATTTCACAAAGTGGCCTGAAGAATATGCTGTGCCAGACCAGAGTGCTCAGACCACAGCTAGTCGCCTGTTGGGGGACTTCTGTTGCCGGTTTGGGGTGCCGAAAGGGTTGCACAGCGACCAAGGGCGGAACTTCGAATCCCAGGTCATGGCGGAGGTGTGCGAGAGGCTGGGTATTGTGAAAATGCGCACCACACCACTACACCCTCAGAGTGATGGGCTGGTGGAACGTTTTAACGCCACACTCACCACCCAGCTGGCCATGCACACTGGACAGCACCAGCGCGATTGGGACCTGCACCACCCCCGGGTTCTACTAGCATGTCGCTCTGCCGTACAGGAGTCCACAGGATTCACGCCGGCAATGCTGATGTTCGGCCGTGAGCATAGCACACCCGTGGACTTGATGTTCGGAACCCAGCCAGGGATGGAAGAGTCCCCAGAGAGTTATGCTGAGTTACTTCGGGAATTCGGCAAGCACATGGACAGCGCCAGGCCAGCATTCCACAAAAACGTGCACATGACGTGCGCTGCCAGGGGGCACCTCTCCAAGCCGGGAAAGAGGTGTGGCTGCACACCCCGCAGAGGAGGAAGAGACTGAACCTCATGTGGCAGAATGCCTGGGAGGGCCCATTCCAGGTACTGGAGAGACCAGGTACTGGAGAGACTCTCGGAGGTGGTTTATAAGGTGCAGAAGGGTCACAAGAGGGTGGTTGTCCATCACGGCTGATTGGCGCCCTATAGGCCGAAACTGGCAAGGTCTGACTGGGAATTGGGCACGACCCGTGTTCCTACTGGAGCGCAGGTGCAGCCAGTCTGATCCTGTAGGCTACAGTGTCCTCCGCATCGCCTGGAGGACTATGATCCAAGATGGCGGCGCAGCTGGAGCTCGCAGTGGCCGCTCCGGATACAAAAGGTGCTTTTTGTTTTTTAAAAGTGACATTGAGTCAGCATACCGAGAGTTCAACGGTTACCGGACTGGTGCAGAACCAACAACCTGTCTCTGAACGTAGACAAGACCAAAGAGATGGTTGTTGACTTCAGAAGGACAAGGCGTGACCACTCTCCACTACACATCGACGGCTCTACTGTGGAGATCGTCAAGAGCACCAAGTTCCTTGTAGTTCACCTGGCAGAGGATCTCACCTGGTCCCTCAACACCAGCACCATAACCAAGAAAGCCCAGCAGCGTCTCTACTTCCTGCGAAGGCTGAGGAAGGCACATCTCCCACCTCCCATCCTCACCACCTTCTACAGAGGAACCATCGAAAGCATCCTGAGCACTGCACTGTCCCCTCCCTGTCTTTACCACCAGTGGGCTATCTGCGCTGTCCCCTCCCTGTCTTTACTACCAGTGGGCTATCTGCGCTGTCCCCTCCCTGTCTTTACTACCAGTAGGCTATCTGCACTGTCCCCTCCCTGTCTTTACTACCAGTGGGCTATCTGCACTGTCCCCTCCCTGTCTTTACTACCAGTGGGCTATCTGCACTGTCCCCTCCCTGTCTTTACTACCAGTGGGCTATCTGTACTGTCCCCTCCCTATCTTTACCACCAGTGGGCTATCTGTACTATCCCCTCCCTGTCTTTACTACCAGTGGGCTATCTGCACTGTCCCCTCCCTATCTTTACCACCAGTGGGCTATCTGTACTGTCCCCTCCCTGTCTTTACTACCAGTGGGCTATCTGCACTGTCCCCCTCCCTGTCTTTACTACCAGTGGGCTATCTGCACTGTCCCCTCCCTGTCTTTACTACCAGTGGGCTATCTGCACTGTCCCCTCCCTGTCTTTACTACCAGTGGGCTATCTGCACTGTCCCCTCCCTGTCTTTACTATCAGTGGGCTATCTGCACTGTCCCCTCCTGTCTTTACTACCAGTGGGCTATCTGCACTGTCCCCTCCCTGTCTTTACCACCAGTGGGCTATCTGCACTGTCCCCTCCCTGTCTTTACTACCAGTGGGCTATCTGCACTGTCCCCTCCCTGTCTTTACTACCAGTGGGCTACCATGTGCCGAGTAGGGCACGGCCAGTGGGAATAGCTGGATTTTCATGCAGCGGTGTAGGGCTTACTGGAGGACTTGTAAACGGGTGTATTGGGCGCTGCCAGTTCGTTCTGTTATGCGTGTGTTGTATAAGTGAACAAGTGCTGTTGGGAATCTTAAGGGGGCGATAACGTGGGTGCGCTTATTATGTACCGTGAGTCAGATCACTTGTGATATTAGTGGCCTGGTCGCAGTTGCGGCCATTGGATTTCCCCAAGGGGGCTTGTTCTGCTTTTTAGCTCCAACCATTTGTGAGGCGCTTTGTGCCCTGCAATAAAAAGAGCCCCCAATGTTTCCCACCGCCTCCGCTGCATCTTTTCCAACTCCTATAATCTCCCATAATCCATCTTCAACCTGTTTATAATAAGACCATCAAACTGACCTGCTGAAGCCAGCGGCACCGCAAACACGAGAAACACCAGAGACTTCATAATCTGCTCCATCTTCCACCACAGTCTGGAACCCGAGCTAACCGATCAACATGAGGAGGAGACTGGCCAATGAGAAATAAGGAGGCTGTATCAGAGTCAGGAGTCTCCAGGCAGAGAGGAGGTTAATACTGAAACCAGAAAACTGCAGATCATAGAGAAGCAGAGTTTCAGATTAAGGCCGAGGTTTTAAGGCAGGGCTGTAACTCAGCCGAACAGAATCTGCCTGACCGACCTTATTCAGCTCAGGAAAGAGTAATAACGAAACGATTAAGGAGAGACACTGAACTAGAGCACACTGAAGTACTACAGGACAGTGAGTTAATGATCTGGAATCACAAACCAGTGATTGATAAATATATATGGAACATGATATACATATTATGAGGAAAATTAGTTTGTGTCACTGATCAGACAAACAGAGAAACAGGAAATAAAATACAGCCACAAATACAACAACAACAACACTAAACATTTAACAATAGTAACAATTAATGGATAAATATTCATAAAAAAAATCAAAGAACCCATGAAAAGCACAATTGTAGTTCATATGAACATCAATATTTTATATTAATTCTGCAATTTACAATTTTTACAACTGCTACCAAGCAGTTACCCAACATCATAGTCTAAACTCTTAACACAGTGATACACCTACATTACACAATTAGCCGAATAGTCAATTTCCTGCTCAATACTACATTTAGGTTATTAAATACCATCATTAAATACCATCATTTCAAAACACGGAAAACCCAGCTCAATCCACTTCAGTAGGGACTCAAACTTCTGCCAAATGCAGCTAAATATTTAATACACATGGTCTTTGGTCCCATATGCGCAAAACAAAACACACAAATGTAACAGTGTTATTTGTGTTTTTATTATTTTTCACTTAAAATCTTCTAATTTTTGTTTGTTGTCTCTTTCATTTTGATTTCGGTAACAGTAATTGTTAAAATGTATTTATTTTTTTAATAATAAAATAAGCTTTGATTTCCTATACGTTTTCCCTATTGGGGGCGGGGCTTACGCTTGGTGCATTGCACCAGACTAGCCCTTTCCAGCCTGCTGCGAGTGCTGCTGAAAAGAGAGGCCATTACAGGCAGACACGAGGCCGATGCTTATTCTCATTGTGGGTTTTTTTTTGCACATCCAGACTGCCACCAATAAATGACTCGTCCCCTGTGCTACCATATTGAGGCTCCCGTTGTTCTTCCTTCACACAACACAACGCAGAGTACTGGTAACCGGGTGCCAAATAGAGCCTGCGCGGATTGGACCAGTTACACAAATACAAATAATAAACCAGAAGGGAAAAACCATAAACAAACATATTAGTCTGTAAGGTCTTCAGCAGCTGACCACATGCTCTCATCCACATCACATCTAACACCATCTCTCACCTGTGGTTCTTTATGAGCTCAGTATGTCTTCATCTTCACGAAGTAACGTATCGGCAGTTACCGAGCCTTGGATTATCCTAACAGCTTTTTTGGTTTCCTGACTTTCTGCTTGTACTTGGAATTCGATTCTGGTTTTCCCTTTGTTGTTACTGTACAGACCGGCTCTCCAGACCTGCACTCCGTTCAACTTTGCACAACTACACTATAGTCACTTTACAGACACATACAGACACTTTACAGACACTTTACAGTCACTTTACAGACACCTTATATACAACCTAAATACCTCATATGCTACATGACACTTTTCATTGTCCTGCACTCTAGAGCAGTCGTGGGCTGGAGGTTAGGGAACCAGCCTTGTGACCGGAGGGTCGCCGGTTCGATTTCCTGAACTGACAGTAACGACTGAGGTGTCCTTGAGCAAGTCACCTAACCCCCAACTGCTCCCTGGGCGCCGTGGATAGGGCTGCCCACCGCTCCGGGTAAGTGTGCTCACTGCGCCCTAGTGAGTGTGTATGTGGGTGTTTCACTTCACGGGTGGGTTAAATGCAGAGGACTAAATTTCCCCACTGTGGGATCAACAAGGGATTAAAAAAAATTCTCTACTCTCCTTTATTTATTTTTACATTTCGTTTATTTATATTTTACTCTATTTCATTTATCTTATCTAATAATATGTGGCTGGGCAGTCACAGAAGCATTTCACTGCCGGTTGTACCATGTATGACTAGGTATGTGACAAATAAACCTTGATTGGATTTGATTGTTTGCTGTTTACCGACCTTCTGCTTGTTTTTCTAATACGCCCTGCATTGTGTTGTCTTTTTAATAAATCCCTGAAAGCCTCTCCTGCCAATGCCCTGTGATGCCCAAACCTTACCCATGCTTTTCTTCTTCAGGCTTTCACATCAAAATCAGTAAGACTTCAAACGAACCCAAACTAGTGAACTTCTGCTGCAGTCTGTCCCCCTCCCCTTCATTAAACATGACACACGCCAGTGAACAGCTGGACAAGGTTTAGAAATCACGGGTTTCATTACTCATGAGTACCAAGCGCGTGGGCTATGCGTTATCTATGTGTGAAAGCGGAAATGTGGTTGCTTGTCTGACTCAGGCTTGGGCTGCGGGTTAGCGGAGGTGGCGATGGGTAGCGTGGTTGAACCAAGAAATGAAGCGAAGGAGACTCGTTCATAGAGCTCACTTCTTAACGCTGAACGCTGCTCTTAAGCTACTTCTAACTGCTACCAGACAGGCTCCGCCATCTTTCCTACTGCTGCTGTTTCTTCCGGTGGCCGAGAAAGCCCAACGCACTGCAAGTTAAACATGCGCTGCAAAGTCTCAAAACACAAGCAGCAAAATGAGACCGCTCACAAACCATTAACCGAGCGCGCTGCAGAGCTTTAAACGGACCCATTCGAGAGCGGGCTGTGTAAAACACGAGAAACTGGGCGATAAACAGAAAGAATATCTATTAATAAACAGTAAAACCTTCATTTTAGGCCACCCGGGGTGCATTTTTTTTGTTTAAGGGTGGAACGAAATGGTAAACACTATAAGCTGGCCAATAACCCGACTTTCCGCTCTACTCGTCCAGCCCGCTCTCGAACGGGTGCCGTCCACATTTCAGGTGTCCCCCGGAAACACCTCCGTTGTGGTTTGAGGCTGTTTGCATGTGGTTTGGAAGCTGCACGTGTGTTCAGTGTTTGCAGCGCGTTTTTAAGCTATTTTAAGACAAGCTGAGAAATGCACAAAACCACAACACGGTGTTCAGGAAACAGGAAACAGCTGTTAATCCTTTAATCAGAATTTCTCTCTCCTGTTCCCTCTATTAAACCTCAGATCTTTATTAGTTTATTTCATAAAGGTCACTCCTAGTTCTGAAACCTCAGGTCTAAAAACAGAACACATGATGAGGTATTAGAAGGTGTTAAGTGATGACTGGGTATTAACACTAGGGCTATATTTGCTTGAACGATTTACCCTAACATGTCTTGAACGGGGACCAGCAACATGTAGCCTATTTACCCACCTCCTGCTCCACCAGTGATACACAGAAACACCTGAGAGTGAAATAATGCTGGAAGAGCAGAGCCTGTCTAACGGTACACAGTTAACACACACACACACACTCTCACACACACACACACACACATGGATTATAGCGATATTATTTAAAGAATGCAGCTGTAAGTATAAACAGAGAAATACACTGAGGTGTGTGTTGGGAACTACACACGTTCAAAGCCTTTGACGGTATAAATGTTGGTACCCGGAGTTTGATGTAAATTTTCAGCTTACTGACACGTTACCTGGCGTCCTGCGTCATCGATGTCGTGGTCACCAGGAACTAAGCTTCTAACCACAGGTCTACAGCTGTAGTTCCAACCACTCAACTTAACGACAGTGTTTGCGAACGTTCGCTGGAACTACGGTTTCAGGTAACACCTGTGTCGCTTAACGACATGGTTCGGGGACGACTATGTAAGTACCAACGTGGGTTACCTCCATAGTTTTGAAACCATGATTTTGGGAAACACTTGCGTTCGCAGCTGTGTCGTTCAAACTATGTAAGATGCTAACGTAGTTAACTATGTTTTTGGAAAAACGCACCCCTGATTAAAAGGTCTAACCTGCTCTGCCAAAACCTCGGGTCCAAACCAGGCATTCATTAGAGATCTTTATGTCTAGCGCTCTCCCAACTGAGCTAGTTTTTCGGCATGACGATGTGGGCCGCAGTCGCGTGACTAGTACAAAGAGGAGCCGGTCGGTGCCGACTAACTACTTGGTCGTAAAATATCACTTCACAACAGCGCCTCTCTCAGTAAATTTGAGATTGCTGACGATGTTGAGGAGGGGGTTTCATGCGCATGTCCACGAAAGCTTGATTGATGATACGACTCAGCCTGTCCGCTACCGCTTTTTACTCGCTCTCCTCTAAACTACTGTACCAAAAGTCAGGAGTTTAGCCTATTCCACCAGACGTGTCCTGTTTGTTATTTTTACAAAACAGAACCGCAGAAATGCAAATGGGGGTTTGCAAAACTACATCGGATGATGCACTCCTGGGAAATTGAGTCGGGTGGGAGGGCGGTGAAGCCAGGGAAAACCCAGAAGCTTTTCCAATGTGAATAAAGTATAAAATATGGCCTTCTATGGGGCAGTTTTTCCTTGCTTTCTCGAGTGGAACTGGCTCAAGTGGCCGATGTTGGGGGGCATTGCTTTAAAATAGATCGCAAAAAACTGACTAGACAAGTTTTAAAAGGGAAAAGGCAATCCCACCATAAGCGGTTTAGCATTTTGGCTAACTTGGTAGCATTACCACACCACCGAGCCCTACGTTCACTTTATTGGCTGGGTTGGTATTGTATTTCAGGTTGGGCTGGAGAGGTCTTACCTGTGACTGCTTTGACTGCTGCCTGGTCTAAAGAGTATAGCAAAGTATAAACGTACTTCGAAATACACTGTCAGAGCAGGGCTCTCATTAGGAACCTCTTACAGCTCCATACCGAGACAGCTTGGGATGTTGGGTTAAGCATAACATGGTGGGCCCAACACATACTGAGAGTTAGACAACAGACTTCTTTATGTGTTAGCTTAATAAATATTGATCATATCAGCCTAAATCTTATCATCAGTTTATTGATCCTAGGTCACCTTTATCTTCCTTCCCCAACACCACCGCACTCCTCCCCACACCTCCCTTCTGGGGCGGACTAGCTGTTTTTTATATAACTGTGTGTGTGTGTATGTGTGTTTACTACAAAGCTTTTCCAGTCTCACTTTCTCAATTTCACTTCACTGGTATCATCATTGAACTTGAACTCACAGTTCCATGACGAGCGGAAAAATTTGGAGTTTGGAGTAGCAGGAATTGAACCTGTATGGCCTGTTAGTTAGCTACCTAACCCAGTGCTAGCACCCACTCTACTGTACCTAGCGCGAACATTATCATGGTGATTTACGACTACGCGTTTGTGATGGTTATTCTCGTTCTCAGGCTGTGAGGGCCCTGTGGCCCACTTTGCACTTCATCCATGCCGATGTGTGTGACACCACACATTACACCATAGAAGTGGAGGCTGGGACTAGTGGATTTTAATTAACACCTTGGTAGTATTAGCCTTGCTCAGCTAATCAGCTAGACATTGCAGTAAACTTTTATCCATGTTAGAGTGTTAGTTCTGAGAAACTTGAACACAAATCCATACTACCTTCGTCTGGCTGTAAACATGTACATAACATGCTAAAGCAGCAGTAATGCTATAGCATTGCTGTTTTGTAGTTAACCAAATATTTCAAAACCGAGTGACCTCCTATCAATCAAATGCCACGATCACTCACAGACAAACAAAAACATATTTGTGTAAAGATATACGGTTTATTAAATTTACATATAAATACAGAATACAGTAATTCAGCACTAGGGCGGTTCAACAATCATCACGAAACTCAGAAGCTGGTGTTTTATCTACATCCTTTTGTTTTTCTAGCATCTACCTCCAATGTTAATATTAGTAGGGTTAGCTTGAATAAATGGAATCATTTTATTTTTATTTATTACGTTGATGTTTGGGGGGTCTCATGAGAGTATTACTGCCGTATTAGACATGTTTCAGTCAACGGAGGTGCAGGCGACTTTTGTGTTAGGTGAAGCTGGTGGGTATATATTCCTCAATTTTCTTTTACTTTTGTAAAACACTTTAAGATTGAGGAATTTTTTTTAATTTAAAGTAAATGCTACACGCTC
>JAMWET010002913.1:0-46946 GCA_024036415.1 Prochilodus magdalenae
GTCATCTAGTCCACTCAGTAGAGTTTGAGGTTTAAGGAGCAGAGAGGAGCTATTTAGAGGGTTTGTGGTCTGACTTGTTCTTTTCTAGTGAGACAGTGCCAATGACATCTTCAACCAGTAGAGAACTGAAACCAGTGTGTGCTGATGTTCCATGACGACAGTAACCAACCAAAAGGTCTTGTCTTTTATTATGAGCTTTAATTTATAATAGAAATAGACTGTATAGAAATTAAAACCGATCGAAAATACCAAAGGAAAACAACTTCAAATGTCTCTCAGCAGGTATAGAACAGATGAACAGCACAGACATCATCAGTCATCACTGTGCCCTAACGCATTCTGTCATGCTACAATGTCCCCCCCGATGATCCCTCAAATTGACACTGTGTATCTCACCACTGCACACCTTTTGAAGAAACAGACGGCCCGACGGAGAATCCAGAATAAGCTTCTGGTGATTTCTGCTCCAGCCACCCGAAACAATCTGGACATTAGACCCTGTATTAGTGTGTTAGATTCTAGTGTGCGATGACAGATCACGATAGCAATGTGAGTGCAAGAAAGCTGGTCCACGACCGGGCTCAATAAGAAACCACTCGAGTCTCAGAATCGAATCACAAGTACGACCACGACTTCCACACGTCCCCCTCCAACACAGACCCAGACAGCAAACATCGGTGGACGTAGTTTGATGCTTCTCTTACTCTACTGCCAAGACCACAGTATGATCCCAGATCCCGTGTCCCAGTCATCATTAGTTCCATCTTATTCACAAAGGGCCTGTGTAAGGAAACCACGGAAGCGTTCATCCCGAATGAGCAGGGAGACTCTACCTGAGTCTACTTCATCATAACCTGCTCAGTCTAACATGATAACCTTAGATCATGGTGTGACCTCCTAGCTTTGTTGAAATGAAAACCTACAGCTAGCTAACCAAACCGGACCCTGATTGCAGTTTTAAGACTGGACACCCCAGGCATGAAAGTTTTGTAACAGGGGCCCAGTGACCGTACGCCTGACGTAACTAACCCTTTTAACTTCTGTTGGCAGAGACCTGAAAACAAAAAGATCAAAAAGCCTCCAGCGTGTCTGAATCAAGCAGTTCTCTACAAAGACGATAAGTGAACCAGATACCTCTCCACAGCTGCTTGAATTGATGATGTGAAGGGCACTCATACGACTTATAGTGTGTGCTGAGAATGTCGGAAGTTATAGCAGATTCGAGTCTCCACAGAGTATAGTAAGATACAATTTAGGAGGCACCGTTAGTTAAACTTATGAAGAGGTAGGTTATACCAAATTATTATATCTCTGTCTTCAATAACTGACATTATTTTATATGAAGATGTGTTTAAATGTTGGTTTACTCTGAGTTTTTCCTGGGCGGATGTTCTTATCGATCCTTCGCTCTGTCGACGTAAACGCCTATTATGAGGGTGAGAAGTATCAGGAAGCGTTCAAACACACTGCCAGTCAGTCATTCAGTCAGCCTTCTTACTGGCTCAGGGGACAGTAATGGAGCTTCAGTGCACTCTCTGTAATACTCTTAGTGCGTAAATGTTCTTTCTGTCTTCATTAAAGTGAGAGCTGCCTGTATGGAGGGGTTAATATTCCATCTGAGGTTATGCGGGAGTGATCCGCTTCTTAGTGATTCAGTAACTGTATGTAGTTCAGAGATGTTTTAACCAGATTCTCTTCATGCTGTACTCAGAGGGTGGGGGGTGGTTTCAAGTTGGTGGTCTTTCTGACCAGGTTTTTTATTATAGAGGTATATGAGTGGTATCTGCTGTTTGGTTCTTTTTGCATGTGAATTTATTAAGGTAAGGTAAATTAAGTCATAGTGTGCGATAATACTGAGCTACAATGTTATATGTTAAAATGCAGCTTATGATACTCGTGTATAACGACCTGATTCGATCTACAGGTTATGTAGAACACTGAATGTTGTGTGTTGGATCATTCTTTGTTACATGTTTCATCAACTCTATAGTCCCCCCAAAAAAGACTAAACTGTAAATTCGTATTTTTAACCTATCCGTCTGGTTTGTAAGTTGGTGGTGACTCCTGGTGATTATTTGCGTTGTGTTAGTTCAAACACAGCACCTCTATGCCTTATGCCATGAGTATGAATAGCCAAAAAACAAAGCATCATTTAAAGCATAGTGATGTATACATTAATGAGACCTATAGAAGAAAGTCACTTGCTCCGTGTCTCAGATGGACTTTAGGTGTGTGGTAGGGAAAGCTGTGCTGCTGTGGTATGTCCGTTCCATCCTACCAGTGGATGGCTTTTGATTGTGTATATTGCTGAGTTTTGCTTGGTGTTAGTTTGTGTTTGTGTGTTGGACTGTTTCGTTATACTGTATGTTGGGCTTTGGGTAGTGGAGCGGGGTGATAAAGTTAGATACCCTGATAGAGGAGAAATCTCATGACTAAATGAGCCTCGCGTAGCCTGTTAACTCAGGATCGTTGTTAACGCAAGGGTACCCCGATTGTTATATGTGTTTCAATAAAGAGAGAATAATACATTCAGCCAGAGATTATGGCCATCTTCCAGCTCTCTATCACCACCACATCGCACAACTGACTTATCAACAACTCCCTCTAGATGAAGTGCGCTAAGAAAAGGTAACAGGAGGAAGCAAACCTGGCGCGTGTGATGTATAGATGGTAATAACGGACCATTATAGACACTTATACCTATTAGAAAAAAGGCGAGAGTGTTATAATACAGTTACAGTTACAATTAAGGCATTTTTTTTTTTTTTTAGGCATGTGAAGGCATTTAGCAGACGCTTCTTAATTATCCCAGAGCGGACTTCACAACCGTTGCTTAGTGATCTGGTTGGATAATAAATTCCAGTGCTAGATAGAGGAGTTTTAGATCCTAAAGCTCACCAATGAGCTCAGAACACTGCACCGGACAGGGGCGCCGTGCAGCCGGGTACCGTGAAAGAACGGTCATTATAAGAAAATGCAACACCATACACATTGACAAAAGGTCCATTATAAGTGCATATACAAAAAAGGTTAGTAAAATTGACACAGGATACACACACAACTTACACGGTCTGGCTAGAGTTTTCACTCAATTAGGTGCTTTCCGAAGTAGATGGGTCTTCAGTCTGGCGTTTGAATGACCAGCGCGAGAGACTCCGACGTATCTGACGCCCAGTGGGAGTTCATACATTCACCATCTGGGAGCCTAGGACAGAGAAGAAGTCTGGACGCTGGTCTTCCATGGGTCCTCACGGGATGGTGGTTGGTTCGAGACTGAGCTGTACTTTGAAGCACGAAGGGATCGAAGAGTAACAGGCTCGACATCTTCACCATTGCCATAAGGTAGTGGAGGCGCTGTGTCCATTACTTGGCTTTGTAGGCCAGCCATCAGCGTTTTAAACTTGATGCGGGCAACGACAGGAAGCCAAGAAGGGAGCGCAGCTAGGGAGTGACGTGGAGGACGGGGGAAACTTCAGACGTAAAGTTGAAAATGAAGACGTGGCCTGCAGCGTTCTGAACAAGTGGCAAGAGGGCCTGATGGCACAGCAGATGAAGACCAGCCAGAGATTGAGTTGCAGTAGGTCGAAAGCCTTGAAAATGACCAGAGGACTGGACTAAGCAGCTGGGGGGGCTTTCCTGAGAAAGGAAGGGTTCTCGAATCCTCTCCCGGATGTTTGTAGAGGAGGAATCTGCATGACCGAGTCATGTGATCGCTATATGAGCCACGCGGCGAGATGAGAGCGAGAAAGATAACTGGCCACATCCAGAAGCACTCCAAGACTTCTGCATCCTCAGTCGGGGGTAATGAAGAAGCATGTACAACAGTAATGATGGCTAGCAGGATAGAGCTAGTTGAAGGCAAAATCAGACACATAGCATACCTAGGCCCATTTGTCGTCTCTAAAGAAAGGTTATGTGGGTAATCTACTGAGTAGTGCTGGTTTCATCATCAGATGTTACTCCACCAATCAGTGATCTTCCCTCTGTTTGCTTTTTTGGGGCTAAAGTGGAGTCAGTCGTTTAAGCAATAACAGGACTGGATCCTCAGGGGTTACTTTTTCTAACCAGAGCAGACAGTGTGATAGTCACATCTATTCAGAAGTCATGAATGTGTCCTCACATACTGCCCACACCATATGCAGAAAGGTCCACTTGTAGTCGTAGGTGACGATTACAGTCAGGATTTAAAGCAGGGCTTCTATAGGAAAGTGTTTCTCGTGGTGTTCAGTACTCGTGACTGTATTTAAATGGATCAGTTGGGTTGATCAGTGTTGGTTTAACTGATCACTGATTACGTCTTCATGGTCCTCAGGTCGGGTGTAACTCTTGTTCCAGTGTGGTTATTAAAACAGTTTTGACCCCAACAGATTAATATCAGCAGGTCGGTTCTGTCTCTCCTGATGTGTTCTAATCAGGGTGTGTTTAAAGTTGTGGTTCCTCAGTAGAGACCTTACAGTAGAACCGTTTACTGCCTCATCATGTAAGTTGAACATAACGTTGTATGTCCTTCTTCTCAATGTCAACATCAGCTTGCTCTCTAGCTCCCTCTCTTCCCGCCCAGAAGGACCTGTCCCTACAGCCGACCCTCCACCCCTGTCACAGTCTGTCACCAGGGCATAGTCAACTAGTGCGGAACCAGCCGGGGGGGGTGGTAGGGCGCGTACTCGACCAGTACTACTCACGTCTCTAACATGAGCACAGTGTAGTCAGTGCACTCTCTGTATCACTCTCTGAGAGGAAGTGTTCTTCATGTCTTCATTAGAGCGAGGGCTGCTGTATGAAGGTGTTGAGGTGCTTCTGTGCGATGAACTAACTGTGTGTGGTTCAGGAGGCTGTGTGGAGGCTCCAGCATTCATTAACACACTGTGTGCAGACTGAGAACAGTATCTGTCTGTACAGCTGCACTCAGATACGTATGTGCAGCATGAGAAACTCAGAACGTGTTACTTTTCATTTAGGTGTTTATGGTCAAACGCCTAACACCCTGGTCATGTGACATGGTGTGATGGTTTCTGAGTAGGGGTGTAACGATACACTCTTCTCACGATTCGATTCGATTCACGATACTGAGGTCACGATTCGATTTTTTCACGATATTTTTTTTAAATGTGTATTAAGAAAATTATTTATTTTTTCTGAAGTGTAAATAGCATAAAACAATGCACATTTCCTTAAAAAATACTTCAGTCACCTGCAATTAAAGGTAATTTACCAAGAACATTAGTTTTAATATTGTAAACAAAATGCCTCCATTTTTGGCTACTTCAGCTATCTTAAATAGTGAAAATATATATATTTTTTTCTGAAACATAAATGTACTTTTCTTTTATACAAAAAAAAAAATCTTATAGTTCTCTCTGCAATTAAGAAAAAAATTTTGAAATACAAAACTTTAAATGATGCTACTGCCAACAAATATATGCTACTGTAACAGTACTGTAATGTAAACTTACTAAAAAAAAAAAAAAAAAAACTAGGTTAAACAAATGCGTAGCTTAAGTCTTAAACACACAATCCTGAGTTCCTAACCTAGGACGATCTCAAAACGGCAAGATGAGTGATGAGACTGTGGGGTTGTTTTCGTCGGACACAGAACGGAGGTCGCTTGTTTTCAGAGGTTTCCAAAGTTTCACAATATCGCTCGGCATCACTGACTGGTCGGAACTGTCCAAAGTATCGATGTCACACGAGCATTTCGACGAACGAATCTGCCGTGCTTACGAGGGTTGCCGTTACGGCTGCTTGTTGTTCCAGATAGTCGCTGGCAAGCATTTCCAGCGAGCTAATTCCACATCGTGTAATGACATCTATGACGAGTTTGTGCTGTGGGAGCTGCAGTAGTTTTTGTTTTGTCGGTAGAGCCGCCGGGAGGTGGCACGGGTAGCGGTGGCCGTGGCACTTCTGGGTGGATGAGAAGGGGAGCGGCTATGCGGCGTTCTCCACTCAGCGGGGGGTGCGTGCCAGCAAATCGACGACTGACGCGGTTTACACTTAGGCCTGAGTGAAGATAAAGTGCACACGCCTCCTACAGGAACCACACTTCAGTATCACTTTATACTCGGTTAGACAGTTTTTACTTGGGTTTACTGGGTTTAAACATTCTGAAACAATAAAAGACCTAATAAAAAATATTTAACACGCCATATCACCTGTATCAAAAGGCCTCACCTTTAACTTTCCAACCCAACACCGTAACTCGCATGACTCTGTACCCAGAAATGGTAAACTCAGCTAATAAACAGTTTATGGATCTGTTAGAAGTGTGTTCTCTGTAGAGGACCTGGTAACTTATTCACACTACACTCTACTAATTTAATCAGGGGATCAAACTTTACGCAGGACTGCCTGATCTAAACAGGTCGGAATGATTCACCTCCCAGACAGTGCAGCGTTTACAGGAAAGGTGTGGAGACGGTTTTTCACTGTGCCAGACACACAGAGCAGCCGAATACAGTCTCACAAACTTCATTAAATATTATTAATGTCATTTTCTGTCAGAATTAATACAGGTAAAATGAAGGTCCTCCCACGTTTTATTAATCTATTTCAGAACCTTCCATACCGTTTATCACCTGACCTCTTCAAAAGGATTAGTACCTCCATCTCTAGATACATCTGGAATAACAAACACCAAGAGTTAATTACCTAAACTGTGAGTCCAGAGAGATGGGTGGAGCTTCTCTGCCAGGTGTAGAACTTTATTACTGGTCAGCTGAACTGAAACACACGATAAGCTGAATTGAAATAGACCTGATCCGTTGTGGGCTGGAATGGAGTCTATTTCATGCCACATGTTGAAGAGCAGATGATGTTCCGGGGAATCTTAAAGAACAAGACTTCAGGATTTTATAGAATTCTCTCTAGTGCTGGTATTTCACTCTGTGATGGGCTGAGGGTCCTATGGGAGCCCGATCTGAAGTTGTCAATTCTCTGTACATCTTCAGAGAATGCTTCCCGGCTCTTCTAGCATGTGCTGCAAATGTGAGATGTGTGTAGGCTCGGTAGTGCATATGTTTAGGGATTGTGAAAAGATTCTTATTGGAAAGGGATTTTATAAAATAATACAATAAGGTATTCAAGATATTCTGACACGTCACCCAGCTTTTATCTGATGGACTGTTTCTCTGATGCCTCTGATGTAGATAACATGCTTGTGCTGAATTTCCTGACCTATTTGACCGAAAACTTCATACTGCTGTTATGGTCTAAGCAGGATGTCCCCTCAGTGAGGATATGGTTCACACAGGTAGCAAAGCTACTCTCTTTGGAAAAATGAACATATGATATTAATCAAAAATCTGCTACATTCTGGAAGAGTTGGACTCCTGTGTTAGACATGGTGATGTAAGCTCTGTTTTGGATCAAAGCCTTTGTAATCCTAATATGTATGTACAGTGGGGGAAAATAAGTATTTGATACACTGCCGATTTTGCAAGTTTTTACAAAGAATGGAGAGGTCTATAATTTGTATTGTAGGTACACTTCAATAAATAATAAAAAATAATATTAATAATAATTATTATAATATTAATAATATTAATAATAATTAATATTTGGTACAGAAACCCTCGTTAGCAATTACAGAGTCAGACGTTTCCTGTAGTTCTGGACCAAGTCTGCACACACTGAGGCAGGGATTCTGTCCCACTCCTCCACACAGATCTTCTCCAGATCTTTTAGGTTTTTATCTGTTGCTGGGCAACATTGAGTTTCAGCTCCCTCTTAAGATTTCCTATTGGGTTCAGGTCGGAATACTGGCTAGGCCTTTCCAGGACGGAGCCACTCCTTAGTCGCCCTGGCTATGTGTTTCGGGTCATTGCAGGAAGACCCAGCCACGACCCATCTTCAATGCTCTTACTGAGGGAAGGAGGTCATTGGCTATAATCTCGCTATACATGACCCCATCCATCCTCCCTTCAATACGGTGCAGTCGTCCTGTCCAGAAAAAGCTCCCCCAAAGTGTGATGTTTCCACCCCCATGCTTCACGGTTGGGACAGTGTTCTTGGGGTTGTGCTCATCCTTCATCCTCCAAACACGGCGAGTGGAGTTGATACCAAATTTCTCTATTTTGGTCTCATCTGACCACATGACCTTCTCCCGTGCCTCCTCTGAATCATCCAGATGGTCATTGGCGAACTTTGGTAAACAAATGGACCTGGGCATGTGCTGGCGTGAGCATGGGGACCTCACATGCTCTGCAGGATTTTAAACCATGGCGATGTAGTTTGTTACTAATGGTCCTCTTTGAGACTGTGGTTCCAGCTCTCCTCCTGGTTCATTGACCAGGTCCTCTCGTGTAGTTCTGGGCTGATTCCTGACCTTCCTCAGAATCCTCCTTACCCTATGAGGCGAGGTCTTGCCTGGAGCCCCAGACGAGGAAGACTGACAGCCATCTTGTGCTTCTTCCATTTTCTAATAATTGCGCTGACAGGTGTTCCTTCTTACCAAGCTGCTTGCCAATTGTCCTGTAGCCCATCCCAGCCTTGTGCTGCTCTACTATTCTGTCCCCGGTGTCCTTAGACAGCCCTTTGGTCTTGGCCATGGTGGGATTGTTGGTGTGTGATTGGTTGAGTGTGTGGACAGGTGGCTTTTATACAGGTAACGAGTTCAAACAGGAGCAGTTAACACAGGTAATGAGTGCAGAATAGGAGGACTTCTTACAGAAACACTAACAGGTCTGTGAGAGACAGAATTCATCCTGGTTTGTAGGTGATCAAATATGTATTTCATGCAATAAAATGAAAATTAATTATTTAAAAATAATACACTGTGATTTTCTTCTTTTTCTCTCACAGTTGAAGTGTGTGTATGATAAAAATTACAGACCTCTCCATTTTTTGTAGGTAGGAAAACTTGCAAAATCAGCAGTTTATCAAATACTTATTTTCCCCCACTTCATGTATGTATGTACACATATATAGACACACACAGTGCTGTGAAAAAGTATTTGCCCCTTACGGATTTCTTGCGTTTGTTTTCACTAAATGTTTCAGACGATCAAAGAAATTATATTTAAATATCAGACCAAGATAATCTGATGCAAAATGCAGTTTTTCAATGATGATTTCATTTATTAAGGGTAAACCAACCTGGACCTGTCTGAAAAAGTAATTGGCCCCCTAAACCTAATAAATGCTTAATTACAGTTGTTGACAAAACCAGTTATGATAACTGGCAATGAGTCCTTCACATCTCTGTGGAGGAATTTTGGCCCACTCTCTTTTGTAGAATTGTTTAATTCAGCCACATTGGAGGGTTTCCCAGCATGAACAGCCTGTGTAAGGTCATGCCACAGCATCTCAATCAGATTTAAGTCTGAACTTTGACTAGGCCGTTCCAAAACCTTCCTTTTATTTTTTTGAGCCATTCAGAAGTGGACATGCTGGTGTACTTCACATCATCGTCCTGCTGCAAAACCCAAGTGCACGTGAGCTTAAAGTCACAAACTGATGGCCGGACATTTCCATTTAGGAATTTCTGGTAGAGAGCGAAATTTATTCAGTCCAGTCGTCCAGATCCTGAAGCAGCAAAGCAGCCCCAGATCATCACACTACCACCACCACGTTTGAATGCTGGTATGATGTTTTCTTAAATGCTGTGTGCCGTATGCAACAGGACGCACACCTTCAAAAACGTGGTCTCGTTAGTCCACAGAATATGTTTTCTAAAGTCTTGGGGATCATCAAGATGCTTCCTGGCAAATGTGATACGGGCCTTGGTGTTGTTTTTGGTCAGTGGTGGTTTTCTTCTTGGGACTCTCCTATGGACACCATTGTTGCCCAGTCTCTTTCTAATTGTTGAATCACGAACACTGACCTTAACTGAGGCAGGTGAGGCCTGCAGGGCTTTAGATGCTGTTCTGTGTTCCTTTGTGACCTCCTGGTTGAGCTGTCGATGCGCTCCTGGAGTCATTTTGCTTGGCCGGCCACTCCTGGGAAGGTTCACCACTGTTGCATGTTTTCTTCACTTGTGGAGAACAGCTCTCATTGTGGTTCGCTGGAGTCCAGAAGCCTTAGAAATGACTTTGTAACCTTTTTCAGACCGATAGATGTCAAAGTTTCTCATCTGTTCTTGAATTTCTTCAGATCAGGGCATGATATGTTGCTTTTTGAGATCTTTTAACCTACTTCATGTTGTCAGACAGGTTCTATTCAAGTGATTTCTTGATTCTACAGGTCAGGTCACTGTCAGTAATCAGAACTGGGTGTGGCTGGTGAAACTGAACTCAGCTGTGTTTAATCACAGTTAATTCATGGGGCAGTTACTTTTTCACACAGGTCTAAGTTTGTTTGAATAGCTGTTTTCAATCATCGCTGAAAAACTGCATTTTGTATTTACTAAGGCTCTCTCTGTCTGATATTCATATAGATCTGTAGTGAAGTTATAGATCTGTAGTGAAGTTATAGATTTGAAGTGAAGTTATAGATCTGTAGTGCAGTTATAGATCTGTAGTGAAGTTATAGATCTGTAGTGAAGTTATAGTTTTGAAGTGAAGTTATAGATCTGTAGTGAAGTTATAGATCTGAAGTGAAGTTATAGATCTGTAGTGAAGTTATAGATCTGAAGTGAAGTTATAGATCTGTAGTGAAGTTATAGTTTTGAAGTGAAGTTATAGATCTGTAGTGAAGTTATAGATTTGTAGTGAAGTTATAGATCTGTAGTGAAGTTATAGATTTGTAGTGAAGTTATAGATTCTAAGTGAAGTTATAGATCTGTAGTGTACTTATAAATTTGTAGTGAAGTTATAGATCAGTAGTGAAGTTATAGATCTGAAGTGAAGTTATAGATCTGTAGTGAAGTTATAGATCTGTAGTGAAGTTATAGTTTTGAAGTGAAGTTATAGATCTGTAGTGAAGTTATAGATCTGTAGTGAAGTCATAGATCTGTAGTGAAGTTATAGATCTGTAGTGAAGTTATAGATCTGTAGTGAAGTTATAGATCTGAAGTGAAGTTATAGATCTGTAGTGAAGTTATAGATTTAACTGGTTATTAATGTTATAGAGGATGCTGGTTTGGATGTGTGTAAATGTCCTTCCTGTCCGGCTCTGCAGCTCAAACTCTGTATCTGAATGACCACTGCATGTGTCCCACCCCCACCACCTTTAACCTCCATCACTATTACACAGCTACTGTCTGTCTAGACTGCAGAACCTCCACACTCTGAACAGGAGCTTGTGAAAGAACATCTGCTGCTAGAAGCTGAACCTTCACCTCCCTCTGAATGTCTGACTGTTACCTGTATAAGCTGATGTGTGAGACCTGTGTAGCAGTCCTGACTACTGCTCTAGTACTCATACTGACTGTTTACTCTGAGGAGTGGGAGTCATCAACAGCTGGAGTCTGATTGGCTCCTGATGCTCCTCTGTATAAATACATGACATCATTCTTTATTAATAATATTCTTTGTTGATAATATTGTTCTGTTTGATATTACAGTGTAAGAACTGCTGATGTACTTTAATCCTAGTTGGAGGTTTGATTTGCTGATCATTCAGACTCATTAAATCCTCCTGTGATAGCAGATCATCTCTCCTATTAATGCATCACCTCCTCTGTGTCTGTCTCTACTGCAGGGCTGACTGTCCTCGTCCACAGGGGACACACTGGTAAGTCTCTGACACATACTGGAATATTTTACTTTCATTCATAAACATTTAAATGTACTATTTAACCCTTTCATTAAAAGATGTCTATGAAGAGTAGCTCAGATCAGTGAAATCAGAGTGTAGTCAGATGTACTGCATGTTAGTGGTCAGTCCTGTATGTGAGTTAAGCTGATGGTGTTGGTGTTTAGTAGATCAGTGTCGTTTCTTTAAGGAGGAGTGTTTGTTGTTGGGTTCTTACAGATCAGCCAGAGGTTATAATTAAAGAGCCTCCTGGACAGACACAAGTGTTCACAGGAGAGACCGTCACCCTACAGTGTAAAACAGAGGGAGGAGACGACTGGGGGTGGAGATACTACTGGTATAAGAATGGACATCATCTGACCACTGAATGGAAAAGTGAATACACGTTGAAGGTGACAGCAGATGACAACACTGGATTTAGCTGCGAAACATGGAAAAGTGGCACAGACAGCGAACACAGTGCCCCTGTTAGACTGTCTGTATCAGGTGAGTTTGTTGATCTTTATCTCTTTATGATTTTCAGCACTGAGTCTGTTTATTAGAGTTACAGGTAAAACTATAAAAGTGTTTCTCCTGAAGAAAATACAGAGAGATCACTCAACTTAAACTTCTTACTAGGCAGGATAGCGGTTGCTGTGGTATACACATAGTTGCTATGTGGGTGCTATGGAATCCCGAGTTGTTGCTATGCTGTTGTTAGGTGGTTGCTATGGTATCCAGACAGAAACAGATGAGTAGGGGTCGAATCCAACACTGAGTTCCTGCTTGGTGGGTGTACCCTGAGATGGTGTATCACAAACTGTCTGTCTGCCCAGCTGGAGCACGGTGTCAGTATCCTAAAAACTGCAGGACTAGTTAGAGGACAGAAAAAGACGAAGATGCCAGAGGATAACAGTAGTGCAGTGTGCTGCACAGTCACTAATGAGTGTGAGGTTAAAGGCGGGGTCTCTACTGATGAATGAAATTCAGAAACGAGCTGCTCATAACCGTCACTTAATGCCTCCACTCCAGAGCAACTCGGCCAACAACAAACCGCGTTCAGCCGCCCAAATGGGTTTTATTAGGATTTCCTGATCCTGTCTGTAACTAAGACACACTGACCCTATTTAAACCTTTCATTAATAGATGTCTATGAAGAGTAGCTCAGATCAGTGAAATCAGAGTGTAGTCAGATGTACTATATGTTAGTGGTCAGTCCTGTATAGAACAGAATAGAATAGAATTGCCTTTATTGTCACACGGTCACGAGTACCAGCGAAATTAGCCATCAGCCCATCCATACATACAATAACATACAAGGGGGAAACAAGACAAGACAGGAAGACAGAGTGAGCCGCAGTGTGTGCACACGTCGTCATCATTTCTTCAATTAGAAGGGATACAAGAGGAAAGAAGAGAGGAAAAGAAAACATACCCCCAGACTGTGCCCTAGAAGACTGTGCCCTAGAAACTCAGCACATAGGCACATACAATACACAAAAAGACCAAGCAATGCAGGTATGAGAAAGGGTACGGGAGGTGGGGGGCCAAAAGTCTCACTGCCTGGCAACAATCAGTTTGCCATGGAGACACCCTTGATCAGTTCCCAGTCAGAGACACATCCAGTGAATTAGGTAACCAGGGAGAGATTTAACTCACAGTGTTCTTCGGAGGAATGTTCCCTATCGTCCACAAGGCCGAGTGCTGATAAGGAGGGAGCCGAAAGCAGATTACACTTTAGTTGTCTGGGCGAGTGACCGCTGACCAGTTTAGCTCTGTCACTCACTATTGTCCATTATGGTCTCAATTTTCTCCACACTCCTTTGGAAAGCCGTTAGCTTCTCCGAGATGTTTTTCATGTTGTGGTTAAAAGTCACATTCTGAGTGCCGACAGCTCTGCCCACCGTGTCAATCATGTCGGGCAGCTTTAGGGGGCCTCTGACAGCTGTCTCCACATCTTTAATTTCACGATACACCAGAGCAATGTCCAATCCAATCAGCAAAAACCCTGAGATCATTGTGCCAAAAAGGTAGACGCCTTCAATGTCCTCCACGGAAAGAGTCGCCAGGCACACAGTCCGCCACCTCTCCCACGCGTCCTTCATGTAGCCAGCTGCAAACGTTCCATCAGGGCAAGCAGGTTCCCATGAACCCAGGCTTCTCATTGAGAAGATGGTGTTAAGTGCATTGAGAGACCATTTAATCAAATCCATTCTTTTGGTTTGAAGAGCAGTGTGAAGAGAGTCTCTTAAGGAATAGCAGTGCCAGACGGGACAGAAGAGGCCAGGCAGGAATGATAAGGGGAGGAGAGGGAGAGAAAGAAAATGCGATCGCCTTCAACGAGACCAAGAACAGTTTCTGCTTAACTGTATGTGAGTTAAGCTGATGGTGTTGGTGTTTAGTAGATCCGTGTCGTGTCTTTAAGGAGGAGTGTTTGTTGTTGGGTTCTTACAGATCAGCCAGAGGTTATAATTAAAGACCCTCCTGGACAGACACAAGTGTTCACAGGAGAGACCGTCACTCTACAGTGTAAAACAGAGAGAGGAAAAGACCAGGGGCGGAGTTACTTCTGGTATAAGAATGGACAAGATCTGGACTTTAAATGGAAAAGTGAAAACACGTTGAAGGTGACAGCAGATCACAACGCTGAATTTAGCTGCTTAACACGGAAAAGTGACACAGACAGCAAACAAAGTGCACCTGTTAGACTGTCTGTATCAGGTGAGTTTGTTGATCTTTATCTCTTTATGATTTTCAGCACTGAGTCTGTTTATTAGAGTTACAGGTAAAACTATAAAAGTGTGTCTCCTGAAGAAAATACAGAGAGATCACTCAGCTTAAACTTGTTACTAGGCAGGATAGCGGTTGCTGTGGTATACAAATAGTTGCTAAGAGGGTGCTATGGAATCCCGGGTTGTTGCTAAACTGTTGTTAGGTGGTTGCTATGGTATCCAGACAGAAACAGATGAGTAGGGGTCGAATCCAACACTGAATTCCTGTTTGGTGGGTGTACCCTGAGATGGTGTATCACAAACTGTCTGTCTGCCCAGCTGGAGTACAGTGTCAGTATCCTAAAAACTGCAGGACTAGTTAGAGGACAGAAAAAGACGAAGACTCCAGAGGATAACAGTAGTGCAGTGTGCTGCACAGTCACTAATGAGTGTGAGATTAAAGGCGGGGTCTCTACTGATGAATGAAATTCAGAAACGAGCTGCTCATAACCGTCACTTAATGCTCCACTCCAGAGCAACTCGGCCAACAAACAAAAAACCTCATAACCCGTCTAGCCGCCGCCCAAAAATGGGTTTTATTAGGATTTCCTGATCCTGTCTGTAACTAAGACACACTGACCCTACGTGTTGCACTTTATCGTGGGACGTGAACCTACGTAAAGGTGTGTGCCTAAAACTGGACCTACTGAGAGACCAACTCACCTGAAGTCAGAGCCTTCAAATTACATTGAGATGGAGGACAGCTCAGTCCATGAGCCCATAGTCGGCCAGCTCAAGCTGTATTTACACTAGCGTTCAGGTTTTACATGTTGATGGAAGGATGTAGAGATAGAGAGAGAGTGAGAAGAGAGAGAGAGAGAGAGAGAGAGAGAGAGAGAGAAAAGCGACCTAAAAGATATTCTAATTTGTAACAAGCTATTGATTTAGTTTTACCCAATTTATTTAAAAATGACCTTGATTGAAAGAATCATATGTTCGTTAAAGCTGCACATCCATAAAACTGAGCATGAGGTGATCTATACTAGACCTTTATACATCACCCAGGATATGAATATAAATTTCTATACTAAAAAAAGGCTGATATTTTAGCAGTCAAAACTGAACACATTACATTTACATTTAAGGCATTAAGCAGATGCTCTTATCCAGAGCGACTTACAACCGTGCTTAGTGTTCCGTTGGAACACTAGATCAGATGATTCCTGTATTTGACACAGAACCAGAGTGGGACTTTTTCAGACCTGGAGCTTCATAAGGCAGACCAGCCAACCCTAAACGACCGACAGACAGACAGACAGACAGACAGACAGACAGACAGCTGAATTCACATATAAATCATCCAGCCGCTCATCACAGACACTTCTGTCCAGAGAAAACGACAAGAGACCATTAGACAGTTAACCCCACAAAGGTAAAGATGCTCAAACTAATAAACACACAGCTCACTGTCCCAGTGAACAGACCCAGTAAAGAGGACATGGTCAAACAGCTGATGTGGGAATAAGAGGATCCACACAGTGGTCCTAAACACCCAGATCTAATCCCTGTAGGCCAGCACTGCCACAGCGGGGACAGGCAATAGACTCGCAATACCAGGAAAGGCATTCCCGTAAAACAGGAACACCTGCTTATCTTTCAGTGGTTGAAATGTCGGCTTCTCTCATTGGTGGAGACAGTGCAATGACTAAACTACGCCAGTAATTGTAGACGTTACTCTCACTGAGCTAGTACTGTTTCTAGATATTTGATTTTATCCAAAGATCATTTCATATTAAAAATATGCTCCATTTTAATTTGGACTTGGAAACTATATAGTGGTTCTCTGCCAGGCATTGTAATTTTCTTTGTGGTACATTACTCAGCTTAGCAAAGTTTTGTCTTGTCCTGTAAACCTGTCAATGCTGTAGTCATGAGATCCGGAACAATAAAAGCATGGTAAAATGTACATTTCAGGTCATACTGCTATATAAGGCTGTAAATGCTGGATATGAAGTCTTAGGGATATATGTATGTGTTGGGTATATATTCCCACAGCTCAACTAAATATTAATATTTAAAAAACACTGACCTCAATCAGCATAAAATATCAGAGAAATCCCAGTCTACAGTCTGTAATTGTAGAACTACAAAGTGCTCCTATGTGGTCTGTGGAGCTGATATAATAGACAATGAGTTTAAATGCAAGGTGTACCTAAAGAAGTGCATGGTGGTTGTATGCTTGTTGTGCTTAACTGTTACCAGAAGCTTAGTTTACAACACTACAGGCTAAACTAAACAGTGCTTCTATTAAGGTTAACTGTGGGATACTTTTCATTTAAATAACTTAAAATAATCTTAATCTGGAGAGATCTCACCTCATTAAAGTCAAATGGCCTTGAGAGAGAAATGTAGAGTGCATACTGCAATGCAAACACATGTTTAATTCAGTATTAATGAAAATGTATGTAAAATTATAGGCAGCATATAGAAAATGAATAAACTACCATCAGCGTGAACACTCCACAGTGACTGCTCCTGAACTGCAGAGGTGCTCCCTGTTAACATGAATGAAGACGTATGGTCTTTAAATAGTTCAGTGTGGTGTTTTTTTATTTTCAGTTTAACCAGATTTCTTTACCAAAAAAAGGAAAACCTTTACCTTGCAGTCCTCCACATAAATCTCCTCCCACCGCTCACTGGATATAGCATTTACCAGGTTCCTTAAAATAGAACAAATAAAAACCAATGTAAAAATCATCAGCTCTTTGCTTCAGAGTGTTGTAAACAGTCATAATGGACATTTTCAACAGTGGTAATCAGAACTTTGCAGTTAGAACAAACTGCTTTGTAGTTAAAACATTAAAAATATAGAACACATTAAAAACAGACCAGACAACAGAAAAAGTATGGTCCAATAATGAACTTCTACACTTAGACATGGTCTAACCTGCCCTTTAAGACTACTGAATATAATTACCATTTTAATCCCTGAATACAGATTACTCACATAAACATAATTACAGTTACAGTGTTAAACATAATGGTGATCATTACTACTACTACTGTCTTAAAATGCAGAGTTTTACATAAACATAACCCATAAACCTGAAGACATCTATGTATCCATCACCAAAACCAATTGGGTTTTTCGAATCTAACAAGTAAAGTTCTCTGACTCTTGGCTTAAGGACCTGTTAAGATATACTATGGGATTACACATAAATGAGTTATATAAATAACCTGAATACATGGAGGGTCAGAAACTCTCGCAAAACATTATTTATATATGCTGTCTAAGCAACGTTTAACACACAACTAATGAAAGACTTCTTACACATAACGTCCAGTGTCCAGCCGAGCAGGAAGAAAAACAGCATCTGCCATAGCAACTCCCTCTGAAATACACATAGTATACATCATCAGTTAATGTTTCATAAATAAACAGTTTAACAGTACAAGTAAACAAAACTCACTATAAGTGAGGCATCTGGACTGCTCATGTACGGTGGATACCTTTGCTGTGGCTGGACACATCCAGCCACAGCAAAGGTATCCAAACCCTAGAATAAGAACCAGATAAATAAAAATAAATGCTCTTAACATGCTGTCAAATGGACCTAATAATTTATTAATTAAGTTAATACAAATTAGTGTCCCAGAAAGTCTTTCTTTTTACCTTTTAAATGATTAGATAAACATTAAACATAAACTTACATATGCGGTTGCAATGGCAATTAAAGTATTAAATATTAAACAAATATAACTACACACAAGAGACAAACATACAACAAGTAGCTGTTGTAAAGTGTACCGTGGCTTCCAGTTCACTGCTCAATCCCAATGTCCAAAAGTCTGACAGATCTTCGGAGAACACTGTTCTTGGCTTTGACAAGTCATAAACATAGTCAAGCTACAGATAATCCAGCCAGAGTACTCCGGGAAACAGGCCGAGAGTAAGATGCAAAATGACTTTAGAGCTCACAGATTGTCTCTGTCTTTGACCAGGAACTTTTTTCGAATCATTGTCACTGATCTCTGGATCAAAGTCATGTTGCAGCCGTAGCCTGGGGCCTATTGAGAAATAAATACACTGTTTTCTAAAAGGACTAAATAATATGCTGGATGAGTTATTAAAGAATATTTGATACCAGCATTGCCATAGCTAACCAGAAACAGGATAATGAAACACCAGCGTATGGAATAGAATTATAATAATATTATAATAATATTATATTATATGAGTTCATGTTTAAGACCAATCACAGCAGACAATACCGCAGTAGATCTAAGTTGGTGGTTCCTAACCCAATCCACAGGGCTTCCCACACACCAACCCATGTTGGAACACAAAGCGATGAACCACCTTGGGGACTGGGTTGGGAACCACTGAGCTAAAGTTTGAAGTAAATTCAACATTAATAATAAAATCCTTACTTTCGGATGGTGGGGACCATGCAGGATCCTGTAAGTGTGGGGAACTCAAGCTAGAGAATTACACCTGTCCATATTCATTAAACCACTCAACAAAGTCAGGGCCCAAAAGTGCCTTTGGATCTTCCAGAACTTTCTTATTTTGTCGTTGATTGTGGTGATGAATGATGTTCCTCATCAAAAATATGTGTGTGGAGGGAGAAAGCAGGTTCATATAGTAGGTGTTGCTCCTCATTACTGAGAAACGCTGTTCTGCTACTTGACTGTTAATTTGTCCAGCCAGCTCTGGTACCATTTTTATTTTCCGCAGAGAATCTTTTGGATCTTTTGTTTTGTTTTCATGGAAAGTATCGTACAGACAGTAGCTGCTGCCAGTAATTGGAATACCATTTGGGTCCGGGATTCTGTTTTGTTCTTGTTTTTGTGAGTTTGCATGTTGCTATATTTGAACGGGGGTCGCTGGTTTAACCCCTACATTACAGTAACACACCGGGGCTGTATCAGTAGAGACGGGGGTCGCTGGGTTAACCCCTACATTACAGTAACACACCGGGGCTGTATCAGTAGAGACGGGGGTCGCTGGTTTAACCCTACATTACAGTAACACACCGGGGCAGTACCAGTAGAGACCGGGGGTCGCTGGTTTAACCCCTACATTACAGTAACACACCGGGGCAGTATCAGTAGAGACGGGGGTCTCTGGTTTAACCCCTACATCACTGTTATC
Organism: Prochilodus magdalenae; assembly: GCA_024036415.1. NCBI lineage: Eukaryota > Metazoa > Chordata > Actinopteri > Characiformes > Prochilodontidae > Prochilodus > Prochilodus magdalenae. The sequence continues at coordinate 19,477 of JAMWET010002913.1, forward strand.
ACACCGGGGCAGTATCAGTAGAGACGGGGGTCTCTGGTTTAACCCCTACATTACAGTTAACACACAGGGGCTGTATCAGTAGAGACGGGAGTCTCTGGTTTAACCCCTACATTACAGTAACACACCGGGGCTGTATCAGTAGAGACGGGGGTCGCTGGTTTAACCCCTACATTACAGTAACACACCGGGGCCGTATCAGTAGAGACGGGGGTCGCTGGTTTAACCCCTACATTACAGTAACACACCGGGGCCGTATCAGGAGAGAGGGGGGTGTAACCCCTACATTACAGTAACACACCGGGGGCGTATCAGTAGAGACGGGGGTCGCTGGTTTAACCCCTACATTACAGTAACACCACCGGCGGCACAGTAGAGACCGGGTTTAACCCCTACTTATTACAGTAACACACCGGGGCCGTATCAGTAGAGACGGGGGTCGCTGGTTTAACCCCTACATTACAGTAACACACACGGGGCCGTATCAGTAGAGACGGGGGTCGCTGTTTTTAACCCTACATTACAGTAACACACCGGGGCCGTATCAGTAGAGACGGGGGTCGCTGGTTTAACCCCTACATTACAGTTAACACACCGGGGCCGTATCAGTAGAGACGGGGGTCGCTGGTTTAACCCCTACATTACAGTAACACACCGGGGCAGTATCAGTAGAGACGGGGGTCGCTGGTTTAACCCCTACATTACAGTAACACACCGGGGCCGTATCAGTAGAGACGGGGGTCGCTGGTTTAACCCCTACATTACAGTAACACACCGGGGCAGTATCAGTAGAGACGGGGGTCGCTGGTTTAACCCCTACATTACAGTAACACACCGGGGCCGTATCAGTAGAGACGGGGGTCGCTGGTTTAACCCCTACATTTACAGTAACACACACCGGGGCCGTATCAGTAGAGACGGGGGTCGCTGGTTTAACCCCTACATTACAGTAACACACCGGGGCCGTATCAGTAGAGACGGGGGTCACTGGTTTAACCCCTACATTACAGTAACACACCGGGGCCGTATCAGTAGAGACGGGGGTCGCTGGTTTAACCCCTACATTACAGTAACACACCGGGGCCGTATCGGTAGAGACGGGGGTCGCTGGTTTAACCCCTACATTACAGTAACACACCGTTTTGGCCGTATCAGTAAGGCAGGGGGCGCTGGTAATCAGTAACACACCGGGGCCGTATCAGTCGACTGGTCGCTGGTTTAACCCCTACATTACAGTAACACACCGGGGCCGTATCAGTTAGACGGGGGTCGCTGGACGGGGCCGTATCAGTAGAGACAGGGGTCGCTGGTTTAACCCCTACACTACAGTTAACACACCGGGGCCGTATCAGTAGAGACGGGGGTCGCTGGTTTAACCCCTACATTACAGTAACACACCTGGGCCGTATCAGTAGAGACAGGGGTCGCTGGTTTAACCCCTACACTACAGTTAACACACCGGGGCCGTATCAGTAGAGACAGGGGTCGCTGGTTTAACCCCTACACTACAGTTAACACACCGGGGCCGTATCAGTAGAGACGGGGATGTGCTAACTGACTTTTAGCTTCTTATTCACCAGAACTTTCACGTTCCACTTTAAATGGTGCAATATTTACATTCTGGTATGTCGGGCTACTGAGGCTCTTGAACTCTTTATCAGACATTACAGCATTAAACTAATAATAATGTTTCTGAGTGCTGAAGTTTACCGTTCACACTATGTACAGATCTGTTGATAGATCATCATTAAGTGTATTTGATCTCTGATGGCGTTCTGCTGTGGTGTTTACTATTGTCATTACTTTATTTGGTCAATTAAAATCTGAACCCAGTGTTCTCAAACAGACACTACAGTACCAGCAGCAGCCTGTAGCTCCAGTGTAGTGGATCTCATGTACACTGTAGGTCTTCATTCAGACAGTAAAATTACTCAGGATAAATTAACATAGTGATTTTGAAACTGTTATTGATGACAAAAATATGATTCAGCTCTTTATGCCAACCTATCAGACCAGGACAGGTCACAAATAGTGAGGTCTGGATTAAAGGATTATTTTGTGGATGAAAGTAGTAAAGAGAGAACAGGGATATGGAGGATTCACACAGACGCTGGATCATCATTACTATTCCTTTATCTTTCTGTAGATCCACCCAAAGCTACACTGACTGTAGAACCAGAGACTCGTCTGTTCACTGGAGAGTCATTCAAGCTGAGTTGTGTGATTAACACTCTTGATGGATGGACATATCAGTGGAGTAAACAGAATGAACAGGGAGGGTGGACTGCAGTGTCTCGGTCTGAGTCTGACGCTGTAAACACTCTCACCATCAGTGGAGGTGCTCTATATGGAGATCAGTATCGCTGTAGAGGAGAGAGATATTACAGACCAACATCATCACAGGACAGTAACACTGTTCCTCTCACAGTGGAAGGTAAGACTACTGCTGTCACTGATCACTAACATGTACAGATCTATATGTAAAGGGGGTTTAGTATCTTCTAATCTGAGCTGTGAACATTGTTTCTGTTCTGAGAGATTATTTATGTGGGATTTATTAACTCTGGATTTCTGCTGGATCAGGTTACTGGAACTGACGTGATAATGTTTTTAGCTCAATTAAAATCTGAACCCAGTGTTCTCAAACAGACACTACAGTACCAGCAGCAGCCTGTAGCTCCAGTGTAGTGGATCTCATGTACACTGTAGGTCTTCATTCAGACGGTAAAATTACTCAGGATAAATTAACATAGTGATTTTTAAAGGGTCTGTTTCATACGGATCATTATCTGTAACAGTTAGAAGTGTGGATGTTCACTCTGTGTGCTGCTACTGAACCATCATCATTCTTTATGGTGTAAATACCAGAGTCGGACTCGAGTCGCATATTTAAGGACCTGAGACTTGCTTTACTAACACTGGTAAAAGACTCTACTTGACTTTGACTTGATATTGATGACTCGAGATGTAGTAGTGAGTCAGAGGACTCTAAATTACTAATATTATTATTTTAAATATTTACATTTTTAGAGATTTTTGATGGAACATGATTGGGTGATTTCTGTTGCAATGCATGCAAACATGGCAACCTATCAGACCAGTACAGGTCAACATATGCAATGGCTGGTATAGTGAAGTCGGCTAGGCCAGGAATAGTGAGGTCTGGATTAGAGGATTATGTTGTGGATGAAAGTTGAGAGAACAGGGATAAGTCTGCAGATCAGACAAAGAGAGCAATATGGGAGGGTACGCGACTGTGTGGTTTAGACTAGTGGAAGTGAGTGTAGCGGTAGGTTATGAAAAGAGCAGGGAGGAGAATACAGTAACTAACAGCCAGAATCACTGTAGGGAGGCGCCTCTATCCCTACAGTAAGGGACCGTCTCTAAAGTGAGGGGGTACTGTTTAATTCTCTACGTACAGATTCAGAGAGATGAGGAGTCTGTTAATGTCATTTATAAAGACTTTAAACTCACTCAAATACAACATGATGTGAAATACATACACTGCAAAATCCTCAACCAGAACCAGACTAATAACCTTACTGAGACAGCATCACAAATAAACCTACTGCAGGGTTGGTAACCAGAAATCACTAGTAATTTATTAAAACACGTCCTATAAACATACTACGAGATGGAGTGGTGGTAGGATACATGGTCAATACCTCTAAAATCAGATTATCACTTTTGGAGTGTACGGAGAACCATCTGGTAAACCTACTACATCCTTTAGTTTGGGGAAGATGTGCTTTAGTTTAAACTGTAGTTATTTTTATAAGTATTAAATTACTGTAATAAACTACTAATGTGACCCTGTAAACCTATACCACATACAGATCTGATACTGCTTCTAGTGTACAGACACCTTCTTTCTGAAGGCCAGAGAGCTCTTTGTATCTGACTATGGTAATACCAGTCACTTCAACCATCAACAGCAAACCAAACTAAATATCTGAAATTAAATAAGACCAGCTCCTCCACAATCCTCCTAACCATGTCCTAGTCATTAGCAGCTGATGGTGGGCACCTGATTTTAATTTTAGGAATTTGAAGCAGTAATAAATGTGGGGATGTCCCACCTTCTTTCCTCACAAGAACTGGATCATCATAACTGTTCCTTTATCTTTCTGTAGCTCCACCTAACCTACCCTGACTGTAGATCCCAAATGGGAGTCGTCTGTTCACTGGAGAGTCAGTCACTCTGACGTGTGTGATTAAAAATCATGGTGGATGGACATATCAGTGGAGTAAACTGAATCACAGGAATAAATGGACTGCAGTGTATCAGTCTGTGTATGACACTGTAAACACTCTCACCATCAGAGGAGGTGCTGTGATTAGTGGAGATCAGTATCGCTGTAGAGGAGAGATACCCAACAGACCCAAATCATCACAGAACAGCGACTCTGTTACTCTCACAGTGGAAGGTAAGACTACTGCTGTCACTGATCACTAACATGTACAGATCTATATGTAAAGGTGGTTTAGTATCTTCTAATCTGAGCTGTGAACATTGTTTCTGTTCTGAGAGATTATTTATGTGGGATTTATTAACTCTGGATTTCTGCTGGATCAGGTTACTGGAACTGGCGTGATAATGTTTTTAGCTCATTTAAAATCTGAACCCAGTGTTCTCAAACAGACACTACAGTACCAGCAGCAGCCTGTAGCTCCAGTGTAGTGGATCTCATGTACACTGTAGGTCTTCATTCAGACAGTAAAATTACTCAGGATAAATTAACATAGTGATTTTTAAAGGGTCTGTTTCATACGGATCATTATCTGTAACAGTTAGGAGTGTGGATGTTCACTGTGTGTGCTGCTACTGAACCATCATCATTCTTTATGGTGTAAATACCAGAGTCGGACACGAGTCGCATATTTAAGGACATGAGACTTGCTTTACTAACACTGGTAAAAGACTCTACTTGACTTTGACTTGTTTTTGATGACTCAAGGCTTAAAAGTGAGTCAGAGGACTCTAAATTACTCAATTTTATTTTAAATATTTACATTTTTAGGGATTTCTGTTGAAACATGATTGAGTGATTTCTGTTGCAATGCATGAAAAATCGGCAACTTATCAGACCAGGACAGATCAACATTTGCAATGGCTGATATAGTGAAGTGGGCTAGGCCAGAAATAGCAAGGCCTGGATTAAAGGATTATGTTGTGGAGGAAAGTAGTAAAGTGAGAACAGGGATATGGAGGGTCTGCAGATCAGACATCAGTGAATCGACCACCAAACCAACTTCATCCGTCACTACAGACCCCACACAGAAAGGTACGAGACTGTGTGGTTTAGCTAGTGGAAGATTAGTGTAGACGGTAGGTTATGAAAAGAGCAGGGAGGAGAATACAGTGACTAACAGCCAGAATCTTCCTAGGAGGAACTCATCCTCCATGAGGGGCTCTCTTTACAGGCGGTGGGTACTCCTTTATCCCTACAGACTGCTGAGAGATGAGGAGAGGAGAATGTCATTTACAAAGACTAGCTTAAACTCAGTAAAGTCGCGTCTCCTACTGTCACAGATAACTTCCTAAAATCTCTGAAAGAAGGGCAGACTAAACAAGGAGGGAGATCACAGCCGTGATCCAAAAGAGCAGAAGCAGGGTCAGAAACCAGAGATCAATATAACGAGTAGACAGGGCAGAAAGGGATGAGATGACACGGAGAGGACGAAAAAAAGAAACAGGGTCAAAACCGTCCAGACAAGAAATACTGGAAAGAACGCTCAGGACTGAAATCAATGTGGCACAGCTTCGTGAAGAGATAGCTGGAGTGGAGTTTATAAACAGGTCACACGGCTGACAGAAATCAGTAAACGGGAGAGTTTGACTGGGGAAGATCGGCGGAGAGGGAGCATGTGGTTATGACGTCATCGGGCTGTGCACTCTGGGAACTGGGGTCCGGAGGAGGACTACAGTACATCCTTTAGTTTAGGAAGATGTGCTTTAGTTAAACTGTAGTTATTTTTATAAGTATTAAATTACTGTAATAAACTACTAATGTGAGACACCTATACCACATACAGATCTGATACTGCCTCTAGTGTACAGACACCTTCTATCTGAAGGCCAGAGAGCTCTTTGGATCTGACTATGGTAAATACTACTTACTCCAACAATCAGGAGCGAACCAAACTAAATATCTGAGGTTTAAATAAGACCAGCTCCTCCAGAATCCTCCTAACCATGTCCTAGTCTTTAGCAGTTGATGGTGGGGCTCCTGATTTTAATTTTAGGAATTTGAAGCTGTAATAAATGTGGGGATGTCCCACCTTCTTTCCTCACAAGAACTGGATCATCATAACTGTTCCTTTATCTTTCTGTAGCTCCACCCAAACCTACACTGACTGTAGAACCCAAATGGAGTCCTCTGTTCACTGGAGAGTCAGTCACCCTGAAGTGTGGGATGAACACTGGTGGAAGGACATATCAGTGGAATAAACTGAATTCTGGGAATAGATGGACTGCAGTGTCTCAGTCTGAGTATCACACTGTAAACAGAGACACTCTCACCATCAGAGGATATCCTGTGATTAGTGGAGGTCAGTATCGCTGTAGAGGAGAGATACCCAACAGACCCAAATCATCACAGAACAGCGACTCTTTTACTCTCACAGTGGAAGGTAAGACTACTGCTGTCACTGATCACTAACATGTACAGATCTATATGTGAAGGTGGTTTAGTATCTTCTAATCTGAGCTGTGAACATTGTTTCTGTTCTGAGAGATTATTTATGTGGGATTTATTAACTCTGGATTTCTGCTGGATCAGGTTACTGGAACTGACGTGATAATGTTTTTAGCTCTATTAAAATCTGAACCCAGTGTTCTCAAACAGACACTACAGTACCAGCAGCAGCCTGTAGCTCCAGTGTAGTGGATCTCATGTACACTGTAGGTCTTCATTCAGACAGTAAAATTACTCAGGATAAATTAACATAGTGATTTTTAAAGGGTCTGTTTCATACGGATCATTATCTGTAACAGTTAGAAGTGTGGATGTTCACTCTGTGTGCTGCTACTGAACTATCATCATTCTTTATGGTGTAAACACTCATAGAAAACATCATCAGACTGAATTCTACTGAACACATTCAAGAGTTTCTACAGAGAGACGGAAAGCTGTGTTATCCATACAGACTGATAAACACACACAGGACACAGAACACAGTGTGCATCATTTTAAATAATAATGTTCAAATTCAGAATTTGTGAATTTTTCAAATTTGTGAGATGGTGTATGTGAAACTGTGTCTGTCAATCGATTGGAAGTACAGTAGATGGGCGTGGACTTTTAATCCTTAATCTCTGGAAGTTCTGATGAGTTTTTCACTATGTCATTATTATATCTGGTCGTGTGGTACAGAGAATATTTCAGCATATTAATGTTTAGATGATAAAATTATTCAGAACAACTTAACACAGTGTCTGTTTCATGTTTATCTTAGAGCGGTTACACAGCATTTGTGCTAGTAACAGTTAAGAGTGTAGATGTGCACTCTGTGTAGTTAAAGGTATCACTCTGTACAGTCTACATACACATAGAAACATCATCACTGTTCTGAATATGTATTAATGTGTTTCTACAGAGAGACCAACACCTGTGGTGTCCATACAGCCTGATGAACAGGTGTTCAGAGGAGAGACTGTCACTCTCAGCTGTGTCATACAGGGAGGAGGTGTCTCTAACTGGGAGTACAGCTGGTTTAAAGGAGGTTCATCCACTTCAGTCAGTAATGTACAGTACAGTATCAGCTCTGTTACACAATCTGACGGTGGTACATACACCTGTAGAGGAACAGTGAGAGGAACCTCACGCTACTCACACACCAGTGATATTACACTGACTGTATCAGGTGAGTGTGATCTAGTGATGGGTTGTTTGCACACGAGTCAGCTCATTCAGATGAATGTTGGGAGCTGATCACAAAGAATATCTCTCCATTTTTTTATTAGTTTATTTATTAGTTTTTATTAATTTATTACATTATGAAGCAGTAGGTGACATTTCAGCTATTGATATTTCAGAGACTAGATGATATATAGTTAGACAGCGTCTACAGTTAGAAAAGATGGGGCATAGTTATTTTGTTGCTTGGTTAAATCTACAGAGGAACATTTTAATATCAGACTTAGGGAATATAACACTGCACTGTGAACATCACTGTGTAGAAGTGCTGCCTAAATGAAGCAGTATGTCTGTTAAAACAGTGTATAACATTATAATAACTACAAATAATCATCAACACAGTAAAAATAGAGAGAGAAACGTAGTTCATATATTCTGAGCTCTTCAGAAGAACAAAGTTCGGTTCCAGGTTCCTCTTCAGAGTCTCCAGCCATCAGAAACTCTGAAAGGACGTACTGATAGTAACTATGTGTTCAGGCTGTCACAAAGAGAGGTCTGGAAATGGACACACAGTAAACACACAGACGTGTGTAAATCACCACGTACTGTATGAATATTATTTATATTTATTATAATTTTAGTGTTTCTGAGCAGATAAGCTCTTACAGCCCAGTTAGTTTCTCAAGTGTGTGAGACTTTACACCGTGCTGTATATACAGAATTTCAGTCAGACATTCTTACAGGTCAAACCAGTGAAAGGTAGGATAACAGATTTTGTACTGTCACTATAAAGGGAGGTACTGTTATATATTATATACTGACGCATCACATGGTTCTGCTGTTCCAACTTGAATGGATGAGGAGGACGTCTCCATGAAGTGGAGGAAAGAGATATCTATCTCAGTGACCTTTCCAGGAAACAGTTTGGGGAGAAACAGCCAGTTCAGACAGTGAGAACTGAACACTGTTTGTTTAGTGTTAGCTAGTGGACACAGGTTAGCAGATCTACCAGCACCAGGGTGGTGTAACACTATGGTAATGTTATTTAGACCACTGATAGTAAATGCACCTACGCCCCAGACCACAGCCGCACAGCTCTGTCAGTAAAGCAGCTGTTACCTGATTGGTCCGTGGTTGGTTTTAATGTTGAGTAGACACACTCTTGACGTCTCCAGTGTAGATGTATATCCTGAGGGTTGCTCACTTGCTGTGAGGTCACGGTGTAATTGGTCATTGGGTTATGGCTGATCAAAATCCTGAAGCTCTCCAGGTCTTTCCTCAACGCTGAAGCTCTCAGTTGCTTAGCACTGAATGTATGTTCAATTTGACGCCTCAGACAGTCAAAAGATGCAGCTGGGGAATCTGTAATAGCAATTTCAGATACTTTAACATATAACAGGTCCGTTTCCAAAATCAAATATAAAATAAAAACCACCCAAATTAAAGACCTGCATTGGCCCTGATCTGCATCCTCATCAGAGAATATGGTTAACGGGTGTGATGGCAGTATGCGGTAGGATTCTCTACGGTTTGGGTGTTTAGGTGTGCTGCTGTTTTTGTTTTTGTCTGTTATTGGAGTAAATGTGTTGTAGAGAGAATGCACCGCTTTAGGAAGTGTTGTATTGGGTGCTGGGTTTATGTCCTTTTCCAGTTCTGGTGAGAGGACACTGTAGTCACCTGAGCCGCTGCCACCTCACCATCTACCGGAGGACTGTTCACGGTCTGCTTGCCGGGTCTCTCCTGCTGGTTGCCTACTGCCGTATGCTGCTGCAGTCCTCCCCTGGCTAGCATAGTTAGTCTTAGCGTTAGCGTGATAAACCTTGGTGTCTGCAATGTATTTCTAGACGCTCTCTGCTTACGTCTAAAGATGCTTAGAATCTGATTCATGCTATCAGTTCATCTAGGTTAGACTATTGTAATTCTCTGTGTGTTCTCTGGTTTACCCTCTAATACCCTTCTCCCTCTACAGTACATTCATAACTCTGCAGCCGTAGAACCCACTTAGGAATCTACACATATCACATATTAAACATAACTGTTAAATCTGCTCAGTGGTACCAGCACACTGCACATGTATTAACATTCTATTAATACTGTCTGTGTGGGAATATAAATACGTTTGTATATTTATAGGGGAATTTATTAACACTGGATTTTAGATTATTGGAACTTGCATGTAATGTTTTCACAGTGTATTAATCCTGTTTCAACATAAGACTAGTTTTATCTTAATTTTAGTGAGTTTCTTTGCAACAGCTGATAGCGATTTTAGCAACTGTGAAACCTCGAGAGGAACCAGGCTTAAGGGTGGAACCCAGCCTCCTCAGGTCTATCCCGGATAGGACAGAAAGACAGAACTAACAGGAAAAGGAGTGTAGAACATCTATTAGATACCGTCTGATTAGTCCAGGACGGCAGTAACTACAAAGATGGAGCCGACCCATAGATAGAGTTCATGATCGGAGCCAGATGCTGGTCATGGTAAACACTGTAGTCATGCCGGGTGATGAACTGGAGAAACAGAGCAGGAGACCCACAGTGGAGAAAGATGCTCAGGTGACTCTAGCTGCTCTGGGGGTTCCCATGTGATCACTCCAGAGAAGTGTCATTCCTGTGCTTAACGAAGAAGGAGAGAGAGACAAAGAAAGAGAGAAAGAGAGAGAGAGAGTAAGAGAGAGAGAGAGAGAGTAATTAGGACTGAGAGGTAGGGTTTGCACCTTGTATGAATTGAGTGTGTGTAGTCCTGAGAGTCCTGGAGAGAAAGATGAGAGGGAGAGAGAGAGAGAAAGATGAGAGGAAGAGAGAGAGAGAAAGATGATGAGAGGGAGAGAGAGAGAGAAAGATGAGAGGGAGAGAGAGAGAGAAAGGTGAGAGGGAGAGACAGAGAGGGAGAGAGGGGACAGGGAGAGAAGTTTGTATATGTGGTCCATTTATGGAGAAATGTAAATTGTGGTGGTGAAGAGATGATATCAGCCAAATGCTTTTGCAAACCAGTAAGTTTTGGATGTAGAGAGCGTGTCTGGTCCCCGAATGGAGAAATGTAGCCGTTTAGCAGGCTGTTATTTAGTGAGCGGAGGGCAGGTAGGGGTTTGTATGAGTGAAGTGGTTCACTGAGACACTGCGGGCCCAGGCCATTTAATGATTTATACGTTAGGAGTAGAACCTTGTGCTCCACACGGACTCTAACAGGTAGCCAGTGTAGTGAGGACAGTGTTGGGGAAATATGATCATGTGTTTGTTCTAGTGAGGACTCTAGCAGCTGCGTTCTGGACTAGCTGGAGTTTATGTAGAGCCTTATTTGAGCGTCCGGCTAAAAGTGTCGCAATAATCCAGCGTAGAATGGATTGCACCAGCTTTTCCACGTCTTTTAATGATAGGATGCTGCGTAATTTAGCGATGTTACACAGATGGAAGAATGCCATCTTAACTATGTTACAGACATGTGCATCAAAAGACAAGCTGGTATCAGAGATGAAGCCTAGATGTTTAGAGTTCAGCTTGGAATAATAATTCCTCACACATTTAATCTTCTCCAGTCCCTGTAAACCACCACTGGACAGGATTTCTGTGTGATTGTAGTTAATATTACTATTATATAATATAAATCTACAGGTTTTATATTTTAAAGGTGTTTAAAATATTATTATTCCTCATTATGAATTTTATAAATCATCACTACTAGTGCTGTAGTGACACACTTAGCTCCATTTGATTCCCGGTACTAGATCCAGGTATTCGGTATGATGACCCTAATGACCCAGGTTCTGGAGTGAGGTGCTGGTTGGTGCTGATCGTTTGCCCTGTTTACAGTGAGATAGATGTTTACTAGTTTTACACCATCACTGTGTTCACATGATTTAACTAGTGTAGAATTAGATTACTGGTACCAACATACAGCAGATTACTAATACAGCATATCAGTACTGTCTTACAGAATATAAACTCATCTGTGTTTTATATTTAAGGGTCATTTAGTGACTTATAATCAGATATCTGACATCTTTTATCTGTGTCTAAAGCTTTACTTATGTGTTATTAGGCATGTGATTGTTTTAATCTCTGGTAAAGACATTCTCAGTGTTAATAAATAATACTGATTTATTCAGTAGATAATTTGAGTGTTCAGGTTGGGAGTTTAGTCTCTTCATGGTCTGAAGTGTGTCCTTCATCTCCAACAGCTGAAAGACCTAAACCTGAACTCACATCCAGCCATAAAGGAGCTGCTGCACTGATAGGAAACCCAGTGGTTCTGAACTGTAAGCTGGATCAGTCTGCTGGATGGAAGTTCTACTGGTCCATACACACACAGAACCCTGAGAATGAGATCAAGACTGAAACACCCTTCTACACCATCAGCTCAGTTAGTGTCTCTGATAGAGGAGAGTACCGGTGCAGAGCTGGGAGAGGAGATCCAGTCCACTACACTCACTACAGTGATGCTCTCTGGATAACCGTTACTGGTGAGTAGACGACTTTCATCCAAAAAGGTCCAGAGAGAAATAAACAGACACGAGCTTATAACTTCAGATTGATTTTAAAAAGACGAGAACATCAGCATTGTCTGGGGAGTGGACAGTCCTCTGTGCAGTCACTATGTCCCCTGCTGTGGAGAACACCCTCTCACTAGGACCTGAAGTACCAGGCACAGAGAGGGAGCGTCTGGCCATAATGGCGATGTGGGGATATTTACACTCACTGCTTTTCCACCATGCCAATAGATCACCATCCACTGGACTGCAGCAGGTTGCCTTGTAGGGTGCCACCTCATCTCTGATAGTGTCAGCAAATGTCTTACCTGTGTCCTTCCTCCCAAAAGTCTCCCCCAAAAGCTTTTTTTTTTTAAAAGAGTTTTCTCCTGATGGTGTTGGCTCTGTACCTTGACCCTGCTGAAGAACATTACTTGTCTATTAAATTAATAATTTATTTTCATATTTTACAGAGCTATAATTTTAGCAGTAACAATTAGTGAGTCATTAAAATCAATCAGAATCAAGAACGGATGATTCTAATAGCAGCAGCATAGACTAAGATTAGAATGGAGTATATTTAGTACTTAAGTAATTCACTCAGATTAATATTCTACCTCCTCAGTGGCCACAGTCTCAGTGGAGAGATCACAGTATGTCCTCTGGTATAGGACAGGCTCTAGGTGAGACAGGGACCTGAACATTGGATCCAGTGCAGTCGCTTTATGAGGAGTCCTGTAAATGAGCTGGGTCAGTGATTCTTGAATTCAGGTCCCTTTTAATGACAGCCTTGACATCTCTGTGATGGTGCTGTCTTCCTCACCTGGGACCATGGATTGTAGAGCTCTTGTTTCAGAGGTCAGATCATGTACACAGATGGTATGGTTTAGTGCACAGCAGGGTTGTGACTGAGGAGTTTGAGTACCTGAAGGACCTCCTCTACTACTCTCATGTCACCATCAGACAGTGTGACCATGTCTTTGGTATATGTCTCCTCAAGGTCGTGTCTGTTAGAGCAGAATATACAGCTGCCTGCTGCTCATTATATCGTGTATGAGCTTGTGGGTTGGTAGCTGTAGCATTTCTTGATTGGTCTTAAGCACATGAGCGTCTGTTGTGCTTTGATGGAAAAAGGAAACCACCTTTCTGATCCTCCCAAGGAGGCGGTCCATCTGGTTCACTGAAATTCCCCTCTGGGATGCTAAATTAATTCCATGTGCAGAGCAGGCTATCTGTGGCCCCAGTCCAGCTTCTATCACTGCGTTTACTGGGTTTGGGCATTATCTGTGGTGACTGGGATATTTGTATTGGGCCTTTCTAGCTTCCACTCAGCACTGCTACTGTTAGTACCTGCTCCAGATTTCTGCTTGTGTGATTCTCATAGAGAGGGCGTGTCTGTAGCTCCAGACTTCATCCTCCACTAAGCTGTGATGTAGTGAGCAGTCACAGTCACGTAGCTATACGTTTACCTGGAGGTCCAGCTGTCTGTGGTTAGAGGGAGAGAAAATGTCTTGGATTATTCGTTCACAGTTTTGATCTTTCCTTGTTCGTGAAGATCTGGAACGATGTTTGTACTGAAGTGTACACGCGAGGGGATTTCATAGCATGGCTACATCATGTATAGCTTTTATCATAGCGAGACTTTAGTAAAAGATTTAATGAACAGAAATCCTCTGCTCTTGGTCCCATAATATTTCATAACAGGCTCAGCACTGTATCTGTATACGCACTAGAATTAGATCATACAGACTACATCACGATGTCTCTGTGTGGTGTGGTGTAGGGTAGCATGCAGACACTGAGACAGGTGATCCTGAACTGATTACCCACCATTAGTACTTGACATTACTCTGCTCTTGTGGCTGAAGGCAACTAAATCCTCACAGCAATGTACCAACATCTAGTATAAAGCCTGCCTGTCAAACAAGGGACACAAAGTCGATTCTTGGTTTAGGGTCATGACCCAAACCCCCAGTGGAGCCGGGCCAAACCGGAAACGGAGCAGTCTGCTCTGTGAGACACTAGTACTTGCCTTTACCAGTCAGATGAGAAAAGGAGGTGTTTATCTAAAACTACTGAGGAATAGGCGGAAGGGGCGTGTCCCATAGTGAGACACTAGTCACTCTGTGAGAGTTATTTAATGATCAGACTGTGCTGTAGACTCATAGCACTCCAGGTGTGTGTAGTTGTGTGTAAGTGACATGAATGGACCAATAGACACAGTACAGAAATGACCTGAGAGTAAACTGATGACTCGTTACATTAAAGTACATACAGATTTGAGACACTATGATGGTCAGTATTTCTCTTCTACAGTCACTCGGTGGTGGTGTTATTTATTTGATGCTGAATTCTGTAACAGTGAAAAGTGTAATCTGTAAACAGGGCTGTGCTTTTATACTGTGTGAGAGTCTTCACTGTGTGTTTCAGATCAGTCTCCTTCAGTCTCTCTGATGGTCAGTCCCAGCAGAACCCAACACTTTACTACTGGCTCTCTCTCACTGAGCTGTGAGGGACAGAGTGACTCTACTGGATGGAGAGTGAAACGATACACACACAGTGAGAAGAAGGTGTCCAATTGTTCATCGGGCTGGAGATCAGTTACAGGATCTACATGCAACATCAGCTCCCTCTCCACATCCCACACTGGAGTGTACTGGTGTGAGTCTGAATCTGGAGGGAGCAGTGATCCTGTCAACATCACAGTGCACAGTGAGTCTACACTATTCTATCAGTAATAGGAGTTCAGTGTACACGACTAGAGGCGGAGTCTTTCATATTCACTAAAGATCATCATTAGTATGCAGTAACAGCACATGAGGACTAAAGTCATATATGTACTGGTTCTGTTTATAAGTGGGTGTGTCCTCTGTGATAAAGCTCCTGCACCTACACAGCACTAAAACTTTTTTTCTACAAACCTGGATGTTTATATTACACATACGATGATAGAAAAAAGTTAATGACATCAGTGAATATTAGGGGAGGAGTCCTGAGTTCAAATAGGACTGAAAGTTCATACATTAATTAATCTAACAGTAAATTTTGTTCATTTTAATAGTTTAAATAGTAATAGAACATTTCTAAAATGCAGAAATGAAATATTTTTAATATTAGCATCTCATTATATACATTATACATGTTCATAAGAACCACAAGTCACCTGAACTCTTTACTCCACTAGAGGGCAGTGCAGAAGCAGCATCTTCCAGTTTGAGTTTGCTTGGTCTGATTGCTCCAAGAAGGAAGTATAGAAAGGCCATTGAAGCTGGTTAAAGACTACAGCACACTGGAAGAGCACCACCTACAGGTTTCTGGTGATGAGAACCAGATAGCACAAAGCACAGCTGTAGCATTTAGAGGAGTCACAGAAAAACACAGATCGCCCCTTTAATGAGGATCCTGATTAACTGGTTCACTTGATTTTCATTCTCCCCCTGCTAATGCGCTAGTAGAGAGGATGAACGTTCTACCACACAGGTCCACACAGATCCAGCAAATGGTGGAGCATCCATATCATGTATTTCTATAGTGTAAATTTAAGTATATTAGTGAAGGTGTAAAGTTAAAGACACATTCTCTTTATATTTTAAGCCAAATCTATTTTTATATTTTCACCTTTTACATTTTCAAAATAACAAAAAGTAAAAGGGTCTGAAGCTAAACTTACCCAGCAGCCCCCCCTGTGGTAAGTAAAAAACCTTTAAGCTCCTTATTTTCCACTGTGATGAATCCAGATGGACTAGTGCTGGTAAAATCTGATTTACTCCAGGACTAATCTACCAATAACCTTTCTCTCTACTGAAAACCATATGAGAGAACACACGTACACGTCTATATCAGTCACTACAGAGCTCTCCACGTTATCATTCCTCTACTCTCTACACTCTCTCTCTTCAGTATTATCTCACTCTCTCCTACAGGTGGAGCTGTGATCCTGGAGAGTCCTGTTCATCCTGTACCTGATGGAGATCCTCTGACTCTACGCTGTTCGTATCGCCACACAAAGCCCTCAAACCTCACAGCTGAGTTCTATAAGAACGGATCACTCCTCCAGACTCAGACTCCAGGAGAGATGACCATCCGTACTGTCTCAAAGTCAGATGAAGGTCTCTACCACTGTAAACACCTAGAGAGAGGAGAGTCCCCAAAGAGCTGGATCTCAGTCAGAGGTAATCAGTTACACAGAAATAAAAATATGAGAAATCCATGTGTCCAGAGGAGTGCAACATGGAGTCACAGCTAATACAATGATCTTACTTGTCCAAAAAACATCAAAAGAGGAAAAACGTTTCATGTGGCGCAGATTCCAAGGAGCTTCATTCTAGATAGCTAGTGTCCCTGAGACCTGTCTCAAAGTAGTTTACTGGCGATTAACCGCGTCTCCATATCTGCTGGTGTCCATCATACTGGTGGTGAAATGCTCCAGAGCTCGAGGTAAGAACAGTTTCTCTATCAGCCTGAAATTAAAGTGATTAAATTAATGATCTTAATTAAAGGTTCATTTGAAATGTTCATCATTGTGTATTTCACAGCTAAGCCTGATGAGCTGAACACACTGTGAGCGGTGATAGAGGCTGGAGCGTGTGGATGAGTGTTCAGTGGAAAGCTTTACTGTGTATATTGTGCTGTATTGTGTTATTACTGTAATAAACTCTGGACTGTCAGTAAAACATATGCAGATGAGCTTAATGCAGGTGAATATGATTATGATGATGTATCTGGTAACTGGTTAAATTAGTTCATCATGTGATATTAAATATACAGACTTCTTAAAATAGATTTATTCTGTTTTCAGGCTGAGCTCCTTTTGTTCAGAGCTAAATGTAACTGAACTGTGATTCTGTTCTGTCTGCTTTAGTGTTGAGTACAGTTTAATACATCCGTGTTTCTAAAAATGTTGGGTCGCTGTGCAGAATGTAAGGATGTGCTAATCACTTAAACTCTGTAACTGGAAATAGTTCAAAGACGACGTATCAAATACTGAACTGAGGAATTACACTGTAGTCTGAAAAATATATACCTATATTTAATTTAATGTCAGTAACATGTTTAAAAATGTTGGGAGATTAATGTTCAGCACCGTGTTCAGCACCTCTTCCTTTAACAGCACTCTGTGAGCGTTTGAGTAGTTTAAGTAGTTTTAAAAGTGAAATATTTTTAATTCTAGTTTAATACAGGATTTCAGCTGGTAAACAGTTTGAACTCTCCTTTGTATTATTTTTCCTCATAAGGAACCAAACGTTTCAGTGGGTAACAGATCTGGACTGCAGACAGGTCAGTTCAGTACCTGGACTCTTCTCAGACAAGACGAGACTTTATTGATCCCAAGGTGAAATGAGAGTTACAGCAGCTCACAGCCCGGTGAGACACATAGTACACATAGAAGCTCCAAAAATAATAAAGTACAAATAGATCAATAATTAATAAAATAAAATATACAAATAAAACAGAACAATAAAATAATAAAGATGTAACAGAATAAAATGGAGATGGAGCTGTTCCTAAAGTTCAAAAGTACAAGGTATATCCAGATGTAACACAGATGTGCAGTGTGTAGGTATATGGGAGGAGCTGGTTACATTAATACTGAGTTAGTACTAAAGTGCTGGTGCACTATTGCAGAGAACATCATAGAAGAGATTCCAGTGTGGATGGAGCACAGGTGATGGAGCACAGGTGATGGAGAACAGGTGAATGGATTAGAGCACAGAACTGTAGAGTCTACTACAGAGGCATGCTGATGTAGTCTGTGTAGAATGAGGTTTGACAGGGTCTTACTGAGATTAGACGTCATCTGGATGGCAGCGTATGTCGCTCCAAACCTCATATACAGTCACCAGCCACTTCACTGGGTCCCCGTCCTTATACCTACACTCACTGTCCACGTTATCAGCTCTGTTCACCATATAGGAGCACTTTGTAGTTCTATAACTAGAGAATGTAGTCCAGCTGTTCCTCTGTACACCTTGTTGTGGTCAGGACCCCCACAGGACCCCCACAGAGCAGGTATTATTTACCAGGTCATGTTGAGAAACGTTATTCTTGAACTGATGCCTATTTGCCAGTGCAGTCTTACAGAGTGGTGGCTCCTCCCATCTTTACTCCTGAAAGACTCCGCCTCTCTGGAGTCCTCTTTTAGACCCAGTCATGTGACTGACCTGTTACCAGTGAACCCAGTGAGCTGTGAGATCCTCCACCAGGTGTTTGTTTAGCGCTACACACCTTAACCATCTTCTGTTTCTCCTTCTCATCTTTAATAAACCGTGTTGGTGGGATCAAACTCCAAATGGACTCATATCTGAACCAACAATGTCATTTCTCAGTGTGGTAGTTGAGGAGTTGTCTTCGTACTACATGTATTTAAATATAGAGTTTAAATGATCCATACGTCACTGTTTTCTGTTTGTGTTTACATTCTGAACAGCATCCCAACATTTTTAGAAGCACTGCTGCAGTAATACATGTACAGTTCTCTCCATGTCAGGTTCTGAATGTAGGAGCTGGACTTGTTACTACCATTCAGAACCCGTGTGGACTTTTCAGAGCCATGTGCTCTATGTTAGGGTTGCCAGTGTGGGCTATTTCATTCCCAGTTTTGTGTACCTTGTGTGGAAATTTGCTCTGGGTAAGAATCTTGTTTGGTGTGCGGCTTTTCTATCTGTGAATAACCCAATTCATACACACACAAACCCAGTAAGACTAACATACACACAGAAACCAGCCCTGTGTCATTAAGAACAAGACTGGAAGTAAAATAAAATTATTGTGGAGATTTTATCATGTGTGTTTGTCTTTTATTTCATGGAGTTTGTGCGTCTTAAACAGGGACTAGAGCATAATTATATTATTGTCATATTTAATATGTTATTAAATGAGCTTTGTGTTTATTACAGCATGTACATTCATCTTAAATATGAAAGGAGGATCACATATGAGTTATTACTGAATGAATGGAGCATTACTGAGTCAGGAGAAAAAGACCAGACTAGGACATGGTGTGCTCTGTGTCGTCCTGTAGAGCCTGACATGATCATTTAAAGGTCAGAGGTGTCGGATCTGGAGTTTAAGACTACATCATATGTCTTTATGCTTTAACATCATACAGACTCAAACAGAAGGTGCAGCACGGTGTTCAGGTCTCACACACAAATCACCACCTGATGATCTGAACACATGATGACAATAGTACATAACTCACTCACATCCCCACTTCACTGCAGATCCTGATCTACTGATAGTTCCTGATTTTAGCTGGTATTTAAATTTCTATAATGAACTGAAGGTCCGTAAAGATTCTCATATTGATTAAACACGTGTCTACTGTATGTGCAGGTATGCTGGCTGTGGGGCTCACCCCACCAGTCTGGGAATTAAAGGCCCCAGCACCACCTGATGTTGAGCCAGTGTCCGAGAGCCCCCTAGTGGTCGTTTATAGGAATAGCAGTATATTTTATTCATCAATCTGCACACAGAAAAGAGGGGTCAGTGCATTATTCACATTCCTCCTTCCACCTTAACTGGGGCAGCAGTTACAGACACTAGGTACTCTAACGTACCATTTAAGGTGGAATGGGAAGTTCAGTTTGAATAATGATGATTAAGGCTGTAAAGTCACATGATTCAGTTCTGCTGATCTGCTGTACCACTGGTGTACTGTGCTCTCCACGACCCTACACTCACACACGGGCAGCCTGTATAACGCAGCAGTGGATCTCTTATCGGTGGATGCGGGGGCTGGAAATGGTTGACCCTATAGCTGTTAACACTACAGAGTTTTAAAGGCTGCTTTGACTTTCCGAAATGCTGAATCCAAAGATCGTTTGGAGAACGTCTCTACACAATGTGCTCCCAGAACTGTCTGGTGGGTTTGCGTTCCCAGATGGAGGTGGAATAAGGTCAAAGTTCTTCTGGTCTGAATCTCTGTACCATCCCGACCATGCCCACCTTCACTAAGCTGGAGTTTCCTTCCTCTTGGAATTTCTGATTCCATCTCAAACGCTACCAGAACGCTTCTTGTGCATAACTAGACCAATAAGGCCTGTAATGTTCCCGTAACTGCAGTAGTGTAGTCGCTGCCACCACCTTTATTAAACCAGTCAGATCTGGCAACAACAAAATTACTACAGGAGGAAGAGAGGTAGAAACCCTACAGCAGTTATAGTCACAGTTTAGACTTTATTCAGCTATACCCCAGTAGGTTAGGCTCAGTGCTCAAATATGGCTAGGAGGGTAACCAGCGAGAGTTCTCTCTAAAAATAGAAAATCAAAAACAAAAATGATAGTTTACTGAAATTCCTCAAAACCCACTACAAACAATAACACCCATTTAATAATATCCAAACTCACCAACAGACCACCCTTCAGGACAGCGAGAGAAAGACGCAGTAACCAAACACTCATTACACTGCACATGTAGCGGGTCCAATCTTCACATGTGGTAAACATGTATGAGGAACCCGGCCACACCTGCTCTGCGTTGTGTTGTGTAAGGATAAGGGAAGATTCGTGACCTCCAATGCCGGTACCAACTGGGAGTTATTTATTGTCTGGATGTAAAAGACAGTGAAACAGTGAGAAATGGCGTCCAGCCTCGTGTCTGCTTGCTCAAGCCTCTCTCTCTCTCCTACAGTGCTTGCTGCTCACTCACAGCTTACATGAGAGTATACAACACGAGAGAAGTAAGACTGTGGCTACAATTCATAGGATATTTTCTTACACATAAAACACCCACATAGAAAATAAATAAAAAGCACAAAGACATAACCAGTAGAAAAAAATAGAAAAATATAAAGGATAATTACATCAATATATATAAGCTTATTTATAATATAATATACATATTTTACTCAATATAATACATATTTTTTAAGATTGACTTCAAAAACACATTAAAGTGCAGAGATTTAAAACAAAAATTGAAAATACCCGAGTTATGTGCAATATTACTAATTTACCATATGAACTTTACCTTATTTTTAATGTTTTTAATAGCTCCCTTTTTTTTAATTCTGCTTTTTATAGTAATTTATATGAAACACTTTTTAAAACCATGAGAACAAACAAAGAAAATAAAACCTCTAAGCTAACGAAGCGATTTAAAATCCATACCTGGATGTAAAAGACAGTGAAACAGTGAGAAATGGCGTCCAGCCTCGTGTCTGCTTGCTCAAGCCTCTCTCTGTGTGACCCCCGAAACCACAGAAAAGGTGGGGGAAGGGATTAGCGTTACATAGCACTAGCAGCTGTAGCTTGCTAACAATTCTCACCCTTATACTGCAAAATTCCGCCAAAATACATGGCATCCACCTCTAATACACCCAAATCATGAAATATAAAGGCATTTCGCTTCGTATTTTTTCGCTTTTTAACACCGTATAGAACATTATTTTAACTCTTTTACTGAGTGCTGAAGTTTTACCCACCTCTCTCCTACAGTGCTTGCTGCTCACTGAGGAGAGAGTGGCTGATGCAACCGATACCGCGATAGCTCCGCCCCCAAGACGAAACGGAGGAAAATAAAACACAAGGAAATAATAATTATAAAAAAAAAAATATATATATATATATATATATATATATATATATATATATATATATATATATATATATATATATATATATATATATATATATATGTACGCTTTTAAACACATTTTCCGCTGAATACAGATTTCCAACACATGAAATAAGAAGATTTTGTGTGAAAAATAAATAAACTAAATTAAATCCGTTACACACACTCAAACCCTCTAGCCTTGATGCCCCCTTTTTCCCAGCTCAGTTAATTTAACGAGGAACCAATACGACCAAACAGGGTCCCATTCTATGGTGGTGATACTTAGGCCGATATCAGAGGGTGCCTAAACTTTAATGATCTGATCTTCACTTCAGATTAAACTTTCATCTACTTTATTATACTTCAATATAAACACCTAGAAGAAACACGGACCACTCCCTAAACTCTAAAAGGGATAGACTGACCCGGCATTACAATCATCCACCAATGACCCCGAGTAACCTCCACACGGCGTCCCACGTGACTCGGCAATCGCCCCAAGCCGCTCTTACCTGTTCAGCAATGGCTCCCCAGCAGCGCTTAGTCACAGCCTGTCCTCCAATCACGCCGGTGGTATTCCATTCAAGCCTAACAGTCTTAATTTACTTCAACTACCAAACACGGTAAAACCACTGAAGCCCCCAACACTGGTCCACACTGCTCTCCCCTCCAGCTGTAAGCCCTCCACAGCGCGCCAAAAGTTCCCCCTCCCCGTCACGCAGGTCCTGATAAAATCATTACAGGCCTACGACCACCTGTAGCCACAGGACCATTCGCAGGTTAAAGCCCCCCTGCTGATTGTCTCCGATTACTGAGAGGTGGCTCTCTGCCTCCCTCTAGTGGTGACCTTGTGTCTGACCATGGGCTGGGTGATGGGGCTCCTGCTGTATGGCAGACCGAAACTGGCCCCTCATACACAGATACTTCATTCCTAATGAGAGAAGACAAGACGTATTAAAGGTACACAGATGATCCGTAAGACCACTGTTATACCCCTCTGAGGCCTCATGTACATCCTCTGTACACTGTTGAACACAGATGTACCTGCACAGCACCGTGTTCCTGACTGTGTGTAGTACAGTACTACTGCACCATCTGCTCTGTTTCTATAACACATAAAACTGATGGAGGAAGCACGGGGACTCACGGTAGTGATGTACGACTCCATGTGTTCTGTAGTGGACTCCGACTCTCGACTTCACCACAGCAGTGACAGAGCAGATGATTAAGAGATGAAGCAGATATTAAATAATCTCAGTAACTATAAAAGCTACAGGTCATATAATTAGCGGTGAGGGGAAAGTGATGTACTGAGAAAACCATCACTAAAATCAGAAAAATAAAGATATTTTAACAAAAGTTTAATTTTACCTCGTTTCTAAGAGGATGAAGTTGACTTTGTGTTCACCAGCTTCTTGTATAACCGTCCATTAGAGAACAGTGAGTTCATATCTCCACACGAGTTATCAGCTCATGTATACTCTCTGTATGACCTTTAGAGGAGCTGAGATACTGGGTTTTTTTTTTTTTTTATTTGCTTGTTTAGCCTCAAATGTAAGCACCCTGTGTGTTGTTAGCCACATTAGCACAAGCTCCTTTACTTTAATGCTAGCAGTATGCTACTGAATTAGCACTGGATGCTGTGTGTGGGGATCGTTGCTAGCTGGTTTTTCCTATCTACTCGTTCAGGGTCATTTGTAATTTAATTGTTTATCAGCCTTGAATATTTATATATCCTCTATTCACACACACACACAGTCCGACTGTCAAACTAGTGCTAGTGTGTGGCTGTGCTGTAGTGAAGAGGAATTTCAGTGAAGCTGTTAACTCTACATCCTGCCTCTGTGTGTTCTGACCCACACCCCTCAGCCAGTACCGGTCCTCCTAAGAACCCAGTACAGTTCTATCCAACACCTTTTAAAGTTACTGTGGTTTATTACGGACCTATCAGACTTTAATGGACAACATATCCTCACCTACATGGTCTAATTCTGTGTGTAACTATTAAACTGTAACAGAACAGGAGCTGATTTGATGAGTTTTGAGGTTTAAACTGGTGTAAATTTAGATTTTCTTTATCTAATCTGATCTTTGTGTGGTTAAATGTTCTGCTGCTGGTGTAGGACTTCAATGTTTAGGACTTAAATCAGCCTAAAGCATTCTTCTACTTCATCATATAAACTATTACACAGTGTCTAGCTGTGTTTCAGGGCTCTACTGTCCACATTAAAGTCATGGGACGGGCAGCAAGACCTCAAGACACCACCAGAGGGAAGCAGAGATCAGCCTCACCATCTCAATCAGGGCATCCCAGAACCTCAATAATGATCAAACACATGTTTGTAAGCAACATGGCAGCAGAGAAAAACAAGTTCCTCCAAAATAGTAGCTTTACAGAAGAGGACGAACACCTCCTGCACTTTCAGTGAGAGTGAATATAAAGAGATTTCATTAAGATCAGTTCTGGATCAGTTCTGTCGGTCCATTCATCATGAAATGTA
This sequence comes from Prochilodus magdalenae, assembly GCA_024036415.1. NCBI lineage: Eukaryota > Metazoa > Chordata > Actinopteri > Characiformes > Prochilodontidae > Prochilodus > Prochilodus magdalenae. Next base: position 43,859 of record JAMWET010002913.1, read on the forward strand.
CACACAGGGTAAAGGACAGAGCTGAACTGAAATGATGGAGAACAGTTCAAATACAATAATAGAGATACGTGTTTTTCTATGGACATCGCCAATATGCTAATTAACCTTCATATGAATCAAATCACAATCAGATTAAAATTCTGAAACTCCAGAAACATGTGAACATACATAGTCTTATATGAGAGATCAGGGTTCTCTACCTTATCACCCCAAGGCCCACCTGACAACACCTACAAATCATAGGGACCACCAATAAACTAAAACCTACTTTTATAAATACAGATTTTATAAATATTAATATTAATATCATTAATAACACTAATATGGTTATAGATGATGTTACTAGCCCACTACAAACTACTGCCTACCCCTGACTACAGGCCCACAGACCAGTAGAGGCCTCTTCAGGAACCTCTGGTGGTCCGTGGCCCACAGGTGGAGAAACCCTGTGATAGATGATTCTAAGGTGGTCTGTCAGTGTACATCATTAGGGGGGCTGTACCTGCTGAATAACTGTTTTCAGCTTCTGTACATCCGATCAAGCTGGAATACTGCATGCTGCATTTCTGAGACAGGTTATAAGTGAGTTCCTACTGAAGACCTGATCACTCATAATTCATGATCACCATAAGCCAATCCGCTGTCAGCAGGCATTTGGCAGCCTCAACACTGACCAGTCATTATATAACCTGAGTAGTGTGTCTATGTAGAGACTCCAATAACCAGAGAAGTTTAGATACCCCTGAAAATCCAGAACATCCTCTACATATTTTACTCACGGTCAGAAAACTGGACTCCTGTACTGCAGCACAGTGTACCAACCATCTCTACATTTACAGGAGTATTAAAATGATAATTATTTAGAAACTACTGTTTAAAACCTCTATTCTAACCAGTGTCTGAGTTTCATTCTCCTCCTTTAGAGCTGGTCCTGAAATACTCTGTGTTCTCTGTAGGTAAATAATACTCAGTACATGTTACTGTATTTACTCAACATGGTCTCCCTCATTTCTGCAGCTACTCAAAACCAGCTGATCTGATCATCTCCAAGTATGATACACTGGTATACACTGAGACTCTGATGCTGTGTGTGAATGTAGGCTCAGATCGGCCTGTAGGTGGAGCTACAATGCTGAGACTCTTAAAAATCATATTACAGTGATATTAATCAGTCTACAGGTGAATAATCAGGCTCATGTGATTCAGCTCTCTGTCCTGATAAACTCTGTAGGTACATGTTATGTCAGATGTTGAACTCCTGGTCTGGTGTAGGAACTTTTTGTTCACCAAGGTCAAAAGGTCAGTCTGAGTAAAACTGAAGAACTCGTCTTTGTTGACGGCCCCTGATCAATAATCAGAATATACTGAGACTGTTTACGGGTCACTGTTATTCCCTTCTTTTGCTGGTATGTTGTGATTTACCTTGTGCCCTCCTGTGTCTGTCTGTCTGTCTATCCTCCCTGTCCATAGGTGGAGCTCTCTCCAGGCTGGGTGCTGCTGTGTGCTGAAGTACTTCCTGGAGTAACTATAAAGGAATCAGGATGATGATGGAAAGCTCTCTCACCAACTCTGTCCATGAGCTGTGGTGACCTGTATGTGCTTGGTGATGATGGAGTGTGTGGTTTATTAGTGGACTTGAATAGTTTATTAGTTTATTATTAAACTGAACATATCAGTGCTAATAAACTCCCCCTGAGGAGCCACAGTACACTATAATATACTGTATCATAAACTCTATAATATACAGACTTCCTAGAAGAGGGGAGATCTGTTACTGAGTCTCTGACATGCTCCTCACTGATCCTCATAGTTTAAACATCAGCAGCACACAGAGTGAACAGCAGGTGGCAGTATACAACACATGAGCTTTTAGAGCATCAGCTTGAGGACTTGACTGCTGGACTGGGTGGTGAGTGACGTGGCTGCTCAATGCAGACTGTTAGAATGGGAAGGTGGAGGTGATGTAGGGCTCTTAGTTAAAGTCTACATCAGGACACATTTTTCTCTGGGCCTAATAATACTGTATATACCAGCAGGTTTAAGACTCTACTCTAGATTTACTGTTACAGGACTGTATAGACCTGGTCTGGAGGTCAGTATTTAGGAGGACAAACCTGGACAGACCAGTGAGGAGACAAAGTGAAGAGGTTATAATCAACACACAGCACTTATTCATATAGCACTCATGAAATCCTGAACTACACCTCTACAGAACAACACTAGAAGAACAAAGTACAGCTACAATTAGAGAACACACTGACTAATGATAGTAGAGTAACCTAATGAGTCTATATGATGAAGTCTAATGACTGTAGAACTGAATAGAGATTATACTGTGCTCCACATATAAACATACGTATTGTAGTCTAATCACTGTTAAAGCAGGAGGTATATAAAAAGGTCTGAGCTATAACTTACCCCTCCCCCCAGATATTTCAGGTATACTTAGCATATATTCTTATCTTCAACAATCAGTTTGAGTTTCTGTGAGGGGATTTCCTAGAAGGGGTGTTAGCTTGCTCTTTGTGGTTGGTCTGTATGTTACTTTAGCTTTGTGGGTTTGACCAGTGGAGGAAGTGCTACAAGGCCTTTTGCTCTGCTTGTCACTTCAGACACACAGTAAAGCCCAGCTGTACACACATCCCCACCATCAGACCTTATACAGCTTTGGAAATAAATAAGAGACCCCTCCAGTTTCTTCTTAAATCATATTCTCCACATGTACAGCAAGTTCTTAGTGAGGAACAGAAGGTTCGGTTCTAGCTTTACTGGCAGATACAGTGAGAGTCTGGTTCATAAGAACAAGGTCAAGCAGCAAACACACAGGACAGCACAGCTACAGACTGGCAGAGGGCCTAACCCACTCTCTACTGACCGTGATGAGCACCACCTCATTCGAATGTCACCTAACCACCGTAAGATGACCTCAAGTGACCTACAGAGAGACTGGGGAGCGGTAGCTGGGGTGAAATGCACAGCGAGCATGGTTCTAATAAACAGATCTATTACAATAGAGCCAATCTAAATCAATAGAGCCAATTCAGCACCACCCAGAAAGTACTGCATCAACATACATGATGCAGGTCAC
>JAMWET010002914.1:0-30450 GCA_024036415.1 Prochilodus magdalenae
CTTTCTTGCAGAACGTAACTTAAAAATATAATTGAATAAACAGTTCATTAAAATCTGATATATAATGCAATAATTTAATTACATAAATAATCACAGCTGGAATATGGAGATACAAGCTTTTGGTCCACAGTGACCATGTACATAATGAAAAATTGTTAGGCCTCTCATAGTTGGGTCTCTCTAACGTTCCATCACCCTAAACTAATAACACAGAGACACTAATAATACTAATATATTAATACTAATATACGTTACTACCTAGTTCTACTTCTCGATCTGTAGGTTCTTCAAGTTGTTGTTGCAGCTCATACAACTTCAACTAGAGCTGATAGTACTGCAAGTCATGCACTGTGTCCACTCACTGTCCACTCTATTAGACACTCCTACCTTGCTGGTCCACCTTGTAGATGGACAGTCAGAGACGATAGCTCATCTGCTGCTGCACAGTGCAGTGTTGGTTGGTAATCTGTGTTAACTTAAATTTACTAGGGAAATGAACAGGATGTAGTTTGACTGGGGGCATTTAACTACATTCACAGGTCTCCAGATACAATCAAACACACACCCACACTAATCAGAGAGAGAACTTTAACTGGGACGTCTTACAAAAACTACAAAAACGAGTTAAAGGGAGGAGTTACAGGAGAATTACAGGGAGGAGTTAGAGGAGGAGTTAGACGGAGGGTTAGAGAAAGAATAAGAGTGAGAGTTAAAGGAAGAATTAAAGGGAGAAGTTAGAGGAAGAGCTAAAGGGAGGGTTAGCGGAGGAGTTACAGAAAGTGTAAGAGGAAGTTAGAGGAAAAATAACAGACAACATAACAGAGTTAAAATGATAACATTTTTTATAATTTAGGTCCTTTTTTACAGGGAGTGGACAGATCTACACTCGTACCTCTACATCTGTTTTCACCGGAGTCAGTGGCAGCTACAGCAGCACTGCCTGTACTGTCCTCTGCAGATTTTATTCCCTGTACATGGTAACACACTGTATAACTGCAGCTGTAGATCATCATTACATACCAGCTACATACATACACTGTTTATGAGTCACCACTGTAAACCTGTGATTTATGTAGTGATAAATGATTTCCACCACCAGTAGCTGGCAGCAATTGTAACTGATAGCAGAGACAGGAGCGAGCGAGTCGTGGAGGAAGAGACTGTAAAAGAGCCAGAATGTAAAAACACTCATAACAGTCAGTTCTTTTTAATATAGTAACATTACAACTTATACATCTGAATATTTGAATTGAAAACATCTGAATATTTACTGCAGAGTGTTTTATTCTTCATGGTTATGGTTGATCCATCATTGCACAATGACTGCATAGCTTTATGGATCTCCATACATCTCCATTTTTTGATAGCTCTGACTTCTTCATTGGAGCACAGCAGCTGCTCTTTACATAGTGTAAACATTTCCTGATGACTGGAGCAACATACATGTTCAAAATAGCTCTTTATATTATCTTACATTTATGTGTATATTATATTTATATTATCTTACTCTGAGAGTTGAGGATGTTTTTGTCCTCTCCTGTAAAGGTACTATTTTGGAGATGCTGATTTTCTTTGGACATAAACGATACACTATATAACTCTGAGCATGTATGACTGCTGCTGTGCTCCTACAGACACAGGTCTCTAATCACAGTCGGATTTTTTGCAGTTATTCCTCATAATCATAAATAAACACACCCATTATAACACTGTATTAAACTGTAAGTTTCAAAGTTCAAAGTGTTTGTTTACAAGTTTCACATTTACATATTAATGTTCTGCACCACTTACATAACACTGACACTAACACTAGCAGAAATTCACTGCACACCATTATAACAGGAATGTATATTATTAAACGTGGCTTATAAAGCTTCAGGTATTCTGTATTAAATGCTGCTGTGAAATGCATCCATGGCTGGATAAGCTCAGTTGTGACTCTAACACTGTGAAAACAAACAAACAAACAAAAATGTTCAGATTTCCTGTTTTAGAATTCCCTATTTTGGACTTTCTGTCACTCAGTGTGGCACTGCAGGTATAAGGGGTTTAGACAGTGATCAAGTTCACCAGTGAGCAAAGGTAAGATTATTATTTCCCCATATTACACAAACATACATTCAGTGGTATATAATTATCTGTATCCTCATAATTTCTGTATCCTAGTTTAATCCCCAGCGTCAGTCATTTACAGTTTCCATCTCTCTTTTTAAGTTGATGCTCGAGCAGCTTCTGAAGGTTCTCTGAGAGCTACTGAGTGTGTTCTGTATATGTGATTTAAGACGTGTAGACTGGCTGCCTTCAGCAGGAGGCCATAACCATTTACCACCCAACAGAAGGACCAGTTGTAGTTTTGGAGAGTTCTATTAGACAGCTGAGGAATCACTGGGAAATCAGGAGATGGAGGTTCCATCCACTGAGTCTTGATTCGCAGGTTTGCTGGGTTTTGAGACTGGTAGACTGGCATAAACGGTCTCAGGTTTCACAGAGTGGCTCTATATGATTAAAGGACACAAACAGTATGTATTAACATTCGTAATCAGAGCTCATATCTCCATAATGAAATGAGTTATCATTCTATGAAGCACTCATCCAGGTTTCTCAATCAGCATCAGTATCATACACACCCGTATGGAAAACCCTGAACCTTCTAAACTCTATAAGCTCTTTACACTGAGTGAATGGGACTGGAGGTGTTGCTCCATCCAGTGCTCCATTAACTGTCCGAGTGAGAGAAACTGGCTTCTATCCACCCGGCACTTTTTCTAAACTGCAGCTCTGATCTGTGTGTGAACACACACGTTCCTCTATCTAGAACTGTAGTACCTTTAACAGCTCCAGCTGCAGTAACTAACTCCAGCACTAACAGAATTATCATTAGAACATCATTATTAATCAGAAGTTCATTTAAACTATAACAGTTTATAGATGCTGGTCATTCTCACCTCGTTCTCAGGATCTGGACTGGTCTGACTGGACTCTCCATTACTTGTAGGTTGTGGTACCTTCTCTACAACACTGTACACACTAGGCATCTCCACTGAGTCTGGACAAGGGCCCTGTAGAAATGATGAAGTGAAAATGTCATTTATATAAATTAACCATAACATTAAAACCACCCCCTTATTTCTGCAACACCCACTGTCCACTCCATCAGCTCCACCGACCATATAGGACACTCTGTAGGTGTACAGGTCCAGACTGTGGTCCATCTGTTTCTCTGTGTACTGTATTACCCTGTTCTTCAATGGTCAGGACCCCCACAGGACCACCACAGAGCAGGTAGTAGTATGTGGGTGTGGTGATCACTCTTAGCACTGGGGGCAGTGACCCTGACGTGGTGTGTGGTGGGTGTTTGTTTGTGTGGGTGGTGCTGGTTTGTGAGTGGATCAGACACAGCAGTGCTGCTGGACCACCTCAGTGTACCATACTGGAACTGAGAGAATCGTTCCACCCAACCAGAACTATCCAGCCAAAAAGTGTCCTGTGGGTGTGGGTGTCCTGTAACGAGGTGGTTGAGGGCAGGATGCCAATTGCACTAGGTCGGGTTTTTCATTAAGTTTGTCCGGAGAAACAGGAGTCATGATCTAAACACAGAGTGTTAGGGTATTAACACAGACATGTCCATAAAGTGGGTGAAGATAACCAGGAACAAAACAAGGTCAAAACTCAGAATTAAACACAAACTACACAACACAGGAAACAAGAACCAATAGGAAACATGGCTTAGACTCACGAGGGGAATACAGAGACTTCACAACAGACAGGGCAAACAATAGAAGTCCTAATGAGTTACAGATTGGTATCAGGTGTGGGAGTGGGTGGAGCCAGTGGGGAGCAGGAAAAGCAGTGCTATGACATGAAGCAACCAGAGGGGAGCCGATTGACATATGGACTACACCAGACAGACAGACAGAGATGTGACACGTCCTTTGCGGATACTGCTGTGTCTGATCCACTCGCACCACACACACTAACACACCACCACCACGTCAGCGTCACTGACAGTGCTGAGAATGAACCACCACCCACCTAGTACCTGCTCTGTGGTGGTCCTGTGGGGGTCCTGACCATTATAGAACAGGGTAATACAGTACACAGAGAAACAGATGGACTACAGTCTGGATCTGTACACCTACAGAGTGTCCTGTATGGTCAGTGGAGCTGATACAGTGGACAGTGGGAATAGATACTGTGCTATGTTCTCTAGAAGATTTGGGACAGATTAACAATATTAATCTTTAGTAGATTAATTAAAATAAGAATTATTTAAATTTTACCTCCACTACTGTATAGTCAGTCTCCTCAGGCTGTGTGTTACCTGTACAGGTTTAAATGGGAAATGAAATATGAACCCTTTATTGAACAGTACCTGTAGACACAGTCTCTAATATCCACAGCTGCTGTGTTTAACTGATATACAGTGTTTATACTGGTGTACAGTTGGTGTTACATGCTAAGTTGGTTATAAGGCACCAACAGACACTTCACAAATAGCACCAGGAAGGCACTCCATAACCACTCATACTGTTCCACCGTTTCTTTAGATCAGCCCACATTCTTCCCTGTCTCCACTCTTAGTCCCACCACGGGTAGTCTAAGCACTGCATCATTTAGGAAAATTAAAGAAAATGATACATACATAATTCTGTTTGTTAATCACAAATAAATTCCGCAGTTCTGCATAAAACAACTCGAACAGGTGAAGTAAAGGTTTGATCTACCTGCTCATATAGATCTTCTGTTTATCTTAAAGCTCTACTGTAGAATAAAAGTGAAGACATCAAACTATAAACTAGCCCTCATAGAATTACACAGTCCACCTTAAACCCCTCCAGAATGAAATTATCCGGTCCACCTTAAACCCCTCCAGAGTGGAGCTGTACAGGAGGATGGAGCAGCTTCCTTACCCTGCAGTGGAGCTGATAGAACAAGGTTTATTACTAAGCAGGTTTGGAGCGATTCTATTGGTCGGTCCATCATGAATATTCACTAAGCTGAAAGGAGAGCTAGAGCTTTTACACTGTGCAGAAAAAGAGATCAAAGTTTTTACACCACTAAATATATATTAGAGGTGGAGGTATGGAGTAGTATCATACTGTGTCTCTGAAAGTCTGGGACTTGAGCTGTAGTGATGCCCAGCTTGGTTAAAGACTGAGACTGAGTGAGAATGATCTCTACTCCATACAGTCAGTAAAGCGCAGGTGGTTTGGTGTAGGTGGAGCATTGTTGTGTGAAGAGCTGTGATAAATAGACAGGCGGTAGGGGAAAGTGGAGGACTGTGTAATTGTGTCGTCATAGCTGGAGACACAGGACAGCAGAGCTCTGTACCTAACACAGACGTCTCTATCACTGACTCCACTGGTATCTGTAATAATCTGATCCAGTTATGGTTATTAGAATAATGGATCTATAAAATACCAGAACAGATTTCATTACACACCCTAAACCCCTGACCTCACCAGACCAAGACACTACACCAGATCCTCTACACTAGTAGTTCTGTATCCAGCTGTTTTAAGTAGTACACCAACATCTGTTTAACCGGCTGACCTGAAACACCAGGTACAGAACTGTACAGCTGTTCTTCTGAAACTCCTGAAGAGAGAAAATGAGGAGAGTTTAATTCACCCTGAGCACACAGAGGAGTATAAAGGCCGTACCTGGTGATCTCCTCCGGATTATATATAAGACGATAGCAGCCGCAGCAGCAAGAAGAAGAAGACAGATTAAACCTACGACGGGCCCTGTATATCGCCAGTGTGTGGCACCACCCTGTGCACCGTGTTCTCCTAACGGGGGAGAAAGACTGTCAATCTTAGAACAGAAGAACAGCAGGATTTATATAACAGGGTGTCAGTGTTGGTGTCAGTGTTGGTGTTGGTGTCAGTGTTGGTGTCTGTATGTATCTGTGTACACACCTCCACCTCCATCAGTACAGGATCGTGTAAGTTCTCCCATCTCCAAAGTTTTGTTTTTCCAGCTGACTGGGTTACTATGGTTACAGATGGTGGAGTTGCCCCTGACAGACAGGGAAAGGGTGACGCCTCCAGGTGATGTCACTTCCTTCTCCTCGCAGGTGTTCTTGTAACAGCTGGAGTTGATAGAGAGGTCATGACCTCTACAGGTGAGAGTGATGTTACAGGTGTCTCTGTTTACTTGGTGAGTCAGGACTGGATCCTCCACTGGATCTGAGGTAGACACATACAGACACTGATCACTGTACTGATACTAATCTCACACAAACACCAGACACCAACAACTCAGAGCTTATAAACTGTGTCAGATCATTATAAAGATCAATAGTAATAATAATAATAATAATAATAATAATAATAATAATAATAATAATAATTCCATAGGACCTCTCAGTAACCCGAGGTGCTCACAAGTAGTAACAGTACTACAAGTAGCCTGAAGTTATGATCCCCCATTCACAGGATCTGTAAAATGAGGTTCTGTTGGTTCTGGATCCTTCAGATTCACATTATTAATGTTCCCCTCAGTAAAGATAGATCTCAGGGTTCCAGTGGAGTTATGATTTACACACCAGAGGAGAACTGGAGGCTCGTCTCTGTAGGTGAGCAGTCCAGCATTAACAGTGTCTATGGTTACTGATATGAAATAAGGAAAGTAATACTGTACTTTTATAAAGGAGGTATTGAGTACAGTAATCCCACTACAGTCTGAGAGGCGGAGTCAGTCATTGTTAATGGAGAGCTGTGTCTGAGTGACTCCAACACTGATTATACACATCCCTAAACACCACTAGTACATTCCTCTACACGACCTCTGACTTACAATACTATATGTAGATGGTTAGATAAGGACTGAGCTGTGTAGTGCTGTGTTTTGTAGTGATGTGTTGTGTTGAGGTGTGCTGTGTTGTGTAGTGCTCTGTTTGTGGTGCTCTGTTTGCAGTGCTGTTGTGTAGTGCTGTGCTGTGTAGTGCTATGCTGTGTTGTGTATTGCTATGCTGTGTTGTGTATTGCTGTGTAATGCTACTGTGTTGTGTATTGCTGTGTAATGCTACTGTGTTGTGTAGTACTGTGTTGTATAGTGCTTATAGTGCTTGTGTGTTGTGTTGTGTAGTGCTGTGTTGTGTAGTACTGTGTTGTATAGTGCTTATAGTGCTTGTGTGTTGTGTAGTGCTCTGTTTGTAGTACTGTGTTGTGTAGTGCTGTGCTGTATAGTGCTTGTGTGTTGTGTAGTGCTCTGTTTGTAGTGCTGTGTTGTCTTGTGTAATACTGTGTTGTGTAGTGCTCTGTTTGCAGTGCTGTTGTGTTGTGTTGTGCTGTGTAGTGCTATGCTGTGTTGTGTAGTGCTGTGTTGTGTTGTGTAGTGCTCTATTTGCAGTGCTGTGTTGTGCTTATAGTGCTGTTGTGTTGTGCTGTGTAGTGCTATGCTGTGTTGTGTAGTGCTATGCTGTGTTGTGTAGTGCTGTGTTGTGCTTATAGTGCTGTTGTGTTGTGCTGTGTAGTGCTATGCTGTGTTGTGTAATGCTGTGCTGTGTAGTGCTATGCTGTGTTGTGTAATGCTGTGTTGTGTAGTGCTATGCTGTGTTGTGTAATGCTGTGTTGTGTAGTGCTATGCTGTGTCATGTAGTGCTGTGTTGTGCTTAGTGCTGTTGTGTTGTGTTGTGCTGTGTAGTGCTATGCTGTGTTGTGTAGTGCTATGCTGTGTTGTGCTTATAGTGCTGTTGTGTTGTGTTGTGCTGTGTAGTGCTATGCTGTGTTGTTTAATGCTGTGTTGTGTAGTGCTGTGTTGTGCTTATAGTGCTCTTTTTGTAGTGCTTTGTTTGTAGTGCTGTGTTGTCTTGTGTAGTGCTGTGTCGTGCTGTGTTATGTAGTAAGGTGTAGTGTCTTGTAGTGCAGTGTTGTGCAGTGTTGTGTTGAGGTGTGCTGTGTTGTGTTGTGTAGTGAGGTGTAGAGCTGTGTTGTGTAGTAAGGTGTAGTGTCTTGTAGTGCAGTGTTGTGCAGTGTTGTGTTGAGGTGTGCTGTGTTGTGTTGTGCTGTGTTGTGTTGTGTAGTGAGGTGTAGAAGCTGTGTTATGTAGTAAGGTGTAGTGTCTTGTAGTGCAGTGTTGTGCAGTGTTGTGTTGAGGTGTGCTGTGTTGTGTTGTGCTGTGTTGTGTTGTGTAGTGAGGTGTAGAGCTGTGTTGTGTAGTAAGGTGTAGTGTCTTGTAGTGCAGTGTTGTGCAGTGTTGTGTTGAGGTGTGCTGTGTTGTGTTGTGCTGTGTTGTGTTGTGTAGTGAGGTGTAGAGCTGTGTTATGTAGTAAGGTGTAGTGTCTTGTAGTGCAGTGTTGTGCAGTGTTGTGTTGAGGTGTGCTGTGTTGTGTTGTGCTGTGTTGTGTTGTGTAGTGAGGTGTAGAGCTGTGTTGTGTAGTAAGGTGTAGTGTCTTGTAGTGCAGTGTTGTGCAGTGTTGTGTTGTGTGGGTCATGACTGCACTTTCCTGACCCTGGACCCCACACTGTAACACTTACCCAACACAGACAGTCTGTACTCAGCAACGACTGTGACTTTGTGATTTGATGTTCTCGCTTCATACAGTCCACTATCAGTCCTCTGTAGGTTCTTCAGGGTCAGACTGTAGGTTCCCTCATTAAACTCCACCCTGTATTCATAACCATAGTGTTTAGTATTTTTAGGTTTAGAGTAATGTATTACAATATTATTAATGCTGTTAAACATCCAGGACAAATCATCAAACTCCGGTACAGGAGGCTGTACGTCCAGCTGAACAGAACCTCCAACCGATCTGAACACATCACTGGACCCTGTAGAGAGAACAAAGACAGATCATTAGTCCGTGTTGTGGTTCTGGTTGGTTCTGGTTTGTTGGTGAGCTGTTTCTGTACTTTATTGTACTGTTATAATAGAGAGTGTAAATAAAAAAAGATCTGGATCCTTCCAACTCTACATACACTAAGGAGAGCACATCACTCCTGTTCCACCTACACTACAGAGAGCACATCACTCCTGTTCTAGATACACTACAGAGGGCACATCACTCCTGTTCTAGATACACTACAGAGAGCACATCACTCCTGTTCTAGATACACTAGAGAGAGCACATCACTCCTGTTCCACCTACACTACAGAGAGCACATCACTCCTGTTCTAGATACACTAGAGAGAGCACATCACTCCTGTTATAGCTAGACTAAAGAGAGAACATCACTCCTGTTATAGCTAGACTAAAGAGAGAACATCACTCCTGTTCTAGATACACTACAGAAAGCACATCACTCCTGTTATAGCTAGACTAAAGAGAGAACATCACTCCTGTTCTAGCTAGACTAAAGAGAGAACATCACTCCTGTTCTAGATACACTACAGAGAGCACATCACTCCTGTTCTAGCTAGACTAAAGAGAGAACATCACTCCTGTTCTAGATACACTACAGAAAGCACATCACTCCTGTTATAGCTAGACTAAAGAGAGAACATCACTCCTGTTCTAGCTAGACTAAAGAGAGAACATCACTCCTGTTCTAGATACACTACAGAAAGCACATCACTCCTGTTATAGCTAGACTAAAGAGAGAACCTCACTCCTGTTATAGCTAGACTAAAGAGAGAACATCACTCCTGTTATAGCTAGACTAAAGAGAGAACCTCACTCCTGTTATAGCTAGACTAAAGAGAGAACATCACTCCTGTTCTAGATACACTACAGAGAGCACATCACTACATTACAGCAAACTGGTCACTACACGAATCTGAGAATCTTAAGACCTGACCAGATCATACAGCCTAAATACCAGACTGTTAGAACAAGCGCCTGATACATTTAAGAAAGTACATGATGGAATAGTCAAACAGTAAATGCTGCGTGTTCGAGAAGGTGCTGCTGATTTTGAGAACTCTTTCTGTTCTAAAAAGAAAGAGATCTAAAAAGATCAGAACAAAAAACCTCCTGCAAAAAACACTCTCCAAAAACCCATCTCCAGCAGTGGATTAAACCGCGTAGGGTAATCCTGTAGACTACAACATGAAGGCTGTTCAGGCTGCGTCCTACTGTCTCCATAATGAACTGTTTAACTGAACCTCTAAGACGTACCACGTTACCAGTAGCAGGGTTACGTGATGGTGATTCATCTCTGATGTGAAGATGATGGAGATGGTAACTGAGTTTAATCCATCTGAATTTCTATAATCTAATGAAGGTAACAGCAGTAATGAAGTTTAGAAGGTTTGTGTTTTACCAGAGATCGAGACCAGAGAGAGGAGAGCAGCCACAGTCACAAACCACGCCATCGCACTGTCTGTGTGAGAGGAAGTTTCTAAACCACGGAAGTTTAATGAGGTAAGCAACAGTAACGTCATTACATATCCGTATTTAATGCAGAATCCATGTTATACATTCTATAAGAAGCATTGCCTTGTCCAAGCACAGACAATAAAAGATGGAGAATTGACTGTGTGTTGCTAATGTGGAGATCTCCAGCTGGAGAGACTTGCCTAAAACTGGTGAAGTTTTCACTGACCTTGAGTGTTTATGCCTGAATATGAAACATCTGCCTTGAGAGATGATCAGATTAGGTGTGATGATGTGGTGCTGGCAGGATATTAATTTAAGATGGTGTTAGTATTACTTGTAGCCTATAGACTGTCTTGATGGTCATAGTTAAGCCAGCTCCCATCACTATTCTTAATATAGCATGTAAATAACACAGAAGGAATAAACTAGGAAAAGAAGATGAAGCTGCACAAGCAGCACAGAGGCTACAGTATTACAGTTATATGGACACTGGAGTGGTATATAAATACAGATATTAATATAAATATAATATTCCTATGTACAGTAACTGTGTAGATATGAACAGTGCATAAAGGCATAAAGTACAGTTCAGTGCAGGTAAAGTGGTGGTGTGGGGTTCAGCAGGGTCACGACCTTAGTAAATAAGGTCCTCCTGAGCCTGGTAGTGCGGAAGTGGAGACACCTGTACTGCCTGCCAGATGGGAGGAGGGTAAAATGTCTGTGGTTAGAATGAGAAATGAGAGATGTTTTAATTTAGTTTTATCTAGCAGGACATTTCAGAGCTCCTGGTGCTTCTGCAGTTATGACACCTCTTAGTGAAGCAAGGCCTGGATGTTGGTCGAGCTGGTTCATAACAAAAGGTGTTATTTTTGTTTCCACAGACTAAGACTCTCGGGTGAGATGTATAGTTCATGACAGCAACCGCACTGTCTTTCAGTTCGGCAGGGTTATAAGTGGTCAGTTACAGCCCCCTCCCCTTCCTTACAGTGTTACTGGCACTATGATATGCTTGTACTACAAGGGGAAACTCTATTCTGAGCTGGAGAAGGTGATTTCCTAACCTCAGCTCCACCTGTTCTCTGTGTTTCAGAGAGGATATTTACCAATAGAATGTCAAAAAAAAAAACCAAAAACAGTAATTTAAAAATAAAAGTGTGGGGAATAAAAATTACAGTATACAAAAACAGTATTTCTATAAAAACAACGAGGTGGGGACGCAGCTCTCTTTATCCCTCACTCACATGACAGCTGTGAAAACTCTGCCGATGTCAAAGTTGATTTAAGTTGATTACACCGGTGAGAGGAGGCACTGGAAAGATGTCGTCTAATGGGCAGGGAAAAAACAAGTGGAGATCAGCTAGGAGGGAGTCACTGTGTGTAGCTGTAGAGGTAAAGTCAGTGAATAGCTTTCTAACATATGAGTTCTGACAGTGCAGGCGGGTCAGCACCGTGTGGAGAGCTGTAGAAATGGTGTCCTCTGTTGACCTGTTAGGGAGATAGACAAACTGATGTGGGTCCAGTGTAGCAGGCAGAGAGGACTAAAATGAGAAACAAGCTTTCCACATAATCCCAGTCAGACAAGTATCGTTCTCCTGGTAAATTGCCTAACCCAGACTTGTCCATTGGATTGCCTGATGGAGAAGTGTGACTCATCACTCCAGAGAACACCTCTTCACTGCTTGGCTTTATACACCTGTGGCCATGGAAGTGATTGGAACACCTGAATTCAGTGATTGGGATGGGGGAGTGAATACTTTTGGCTATACACTGTAGCTTAGTAAAAAAAACCTTCAGGAAAAGACAAAACATAGCCTACAGAAGTTTACACTTTAAGTCTCTAAAGGCCAGGAAAACCTGAACCCCAATCTGCTGAAGGAAATGCAAAATTACATACGCAGGCCTGAAGCTCTCTCTGCACCGTAACAGGAAGCTCTCTGGAATATAAAGCTTCCTAAATTCATAACAAATGTGACTCTACATGTGCAGCTTCACCGGCCCTTGTACACATGCTGACTGTTTCAGGCTTTGTGGTGAAGAGCTCTTTTTCCTTTTTCTCTGCTTCTGTTTTAGACTTCACCAAACTCTGTGACTCATCTCGAAGGGCGTTTAAAATGCACACCCCACACACACACACACACGCATGCACACACATGCACACACACACACACACACACACACACTCACACATGCACACACACACACACACAAACACACACACACACACACACTCACACATGCACACACACACACTCACACATGCACACATATTTGTAGGTTTGGAAAAAAATAAGAGGGCAGCTGGATACGGCTGATATTGTCTCTTCAATGTAATTTCATAGTGGTTCACACTCATACTGAAATCCTCTGCATCAGTCACGCTTCAGCTCACTCTCGTGCGAGTATTGTCTGTCCTGGCTCAGCTGTGTAGCTCTTTCTCCCTTGTTTCCTGGCTGAGAGGCAGGATGTGGTGCAGAAAGCTAAAGGCCTAAAAAACTGAAGAAACCCTCTAGAACAAGCAGACACATTAAAATCATAGTACAGGCTTTAAACTTATATGTGTGTATATATATGGCCCTTCATGAAATAAGCGGTTCTAAGGTTCTGAGGTTCTTCATTATGGTAGAACGTTATGTATCTGTTACTGTGTGTGTATGTGCGGGTTTATAAAGATGGTTTGCAGGTTTACCCACAACCCACAACAAACCGTATACGTATATAGTTACCTGTAGGTCTGTTTCCGCAGTGCAGGGTTTACGTGGTTCAGTTTAGTTAAAGGGACTGTGATATGATGAGTCATGTGGAAGCTGACTAATTGCTGATGATGTCATGAATAAACCCACAGGTCACAGTGTCTTTGCTGAGCGGTGAAGCTGCTGAAGCTGAGTAGTCTGTGGAGCCTCTTCTCTGAGGGTGTAGTGGTTGGTGGTGTACGGTGTTTCTGCAGAGTGTGTGTTTGTGTAGCTGGAGGTGAGAGTTCTGCATGTGCATGTGCCAACCACACGTATCTCTGACACCCACACTGTGGTCACCTGGGTGTTTTATATCAGCAGGCAGTCATGTGTGGATTACTGTCAGTGTTAAGTTGTTCAGTAAAGTGTTGGGAAGGCGTGTTGGGTCATGTCCTGCAGGAC
This sequence comes from Prochilodus magdalenae, assembly GCA_024036415.1. NCBI lineage: Eukaryota > Metazoa > Chordata > Actinopteri > Characiformes > Prochilodontidae > Prochilodus > Prochilodus magdalenae. The sequence continues at coordinate 13,396 of JAMWET010002914.1, forward strand.
CTTGCCTGGTGTTTGTGCTGGTGTTAATGTACATAGTGGATATACTGTGGAATTGAATATTTAGATAATTAGATTTCTAGTGTTCAGATTTCTTCAGTGTTGGTGGTACATACACTCCACACCTCTCTGACAGTGTGAAGTGTGAGGGTTCAGTCTCTACAGCGATACACTCTTTAAGCGTAGTGTACATTCAGGTTTATTCTGGCTTCTAGTTTCATTTAAAGCTCGTTTTGTGCTTCTATAAATATTATATAAAATCAAACCAGCTAATTCAGTCAGAAATCTCACTGCCCCAGTAAACAGAAGGACACTGTGATGATAGTCGTATACAAATGTGTTTAGGTGCCACGTGTCAAATAACAAGTGGGAATAAGGTACACATCATCTACAGAGAACTCTCTACATCACTTTTATGTTTATTTGCTGAATTTATAAAGACAATCTCAAAAATAACTAAAACTGGATTCTGAAATGGCAGCAAACAAACGGGGGTGATTAACCACCTACCTAGCTCTCCAGATTACATCAAACACACACCCACACTCATTCTTGTACCTGTGACTAATTTCAGTGTCTCAGAACGACGTTCTGCTTGTGTGTGAACTGAGGAAGGTCCACGGTGTCAGGTTGGGATGAGCCACTCCAAGCACTTCATGATGACCCCGTCAGTGTGACAGGTCATTAACCAGGAGATCCCCGGCTCCTTTGGGACAGGACCAATGATGGATGCCCTGAAGGGAGGTGGAGACCCATGGTCTGACTCTGGAAGAGGTTGAGGGTGTTGGTGAACACCTCTGCCAGTGCAGGCCCTGAGAACACAGGGGTTTGACTCCTTTTGAAGGACTGCCTCATGTCCCCCAGCCTGCCTGCCTGGACGCATAGTGGACACTGAGTCGTCCTGAATGAGCTGAGTGTAAAAGAAGATTATGTACCGCCTAGTCTCCGCCAGCGTTCATTGGGTACATGCCCGCCTACTCGCCATGCCAACAGCCCACGTGGCCACAGAGGCAGAATCACACAGCAGACGGTGCCAGTTCAGAGCAGCTACGAAGCAGACCGGTAAGCACTTCACTACACTGGGTAGATGTGTGTAATTTTCAGTTCTTGTTTAATTAGTACACGGTTTTTACAGTATATCAGTTTTATTACTGGAAAAATGTTGAAAACGTGCCACCTGATGAGCTAACGCTAACTAGCTACGTAAGCCTTAGCTACTTTAGGTTAACCTTAAACTCTAAAACCTCATTAGAGTGGCCACATGTCCAGTTGTAGGCCAGACAATCCGCTTTTCAGCTCCCTCCATCCACGCAGTACCTGGACGGATGCCTATGAGTGCCTATGAACTGATGATCTGAAATGTCTATTCAGAGACGTTTTGGCTTTGCATTTCTCCCTGACTGTACATTACGCTCTTATATATGGTCTATGAAAGTCTCCCCATCTCTTATTACCTATCCCGTGTGAATCCTCAAATTGTACAGACGTCATGCAGTAAACTACATTACCCCACCTCCACATGGGACACTAATCCCGCCCACACTGGACTCTACCCTGGTGTACTACAGGGCACGTTGCCTGGGCTGCTGGTTGAGCTGTAGAAGCTGGGAGTAGGGTTTTATTTCAGAGGAAACCATGTGACAGGATGGATGTGGTGCAGTTCAGGCCTAAAAAGTTGTAACTAAATGTAATTTAATAATGTTAATAAATGTAACTTAAAAATGTAATTGAATAAACTTTTTAATTAAAATCTGATATATAATGCAAAATTTATTCACATAAATAATCACAGCTGGAATATGGAGATACAAGCTTTTGGTCCACAGTGATAATATACATAATGAACTATTATTAGACCTCTCACAAAATATATGGTTCTAATGTTCCGTCACCCTAAACTAATAACACAGAGACACTAATAATACTAATATATTAATACTAATATTAGTTACTACTTAGTTCTACTTCTCGATCTGTAGGTTCTTCAAGTTGTTGTTGCAGCTCATACAACTTCAACTAGAGCTGACAGTACTGCAAGTCATGCACTGTGTCCACTCACTGTCCACTCTATTAGACACTCCTACCTTGCTGGTCCACCTTGTAGATGGACAGTCAGAGACGGTAGCTCATCTGTAACTTACATTTACTAGGGAAATGAACAGGATGTAGTTTGAGTGGGGGCGTTCAACTACATACACAGGTCTCCAGATACAATCAAACACACACCCACACTAATTTCTGTATCAGTGACTAAGTTCTGCCACAAGAATTGTCCCAAATCCCCTGAAGTCCCCCAGAGAGCGAGCTTTAACTGGGACGTCTTACAAAAATCAGTGAGCTCTAACTGAAGCTGGGGGACAGACCCTGCCCTAAACGCCTCCCTCCTGGCTACTGCACTCTACTCTGTCCAGAGTTGGAGGTAGAGGCAGACCACAAGGAGTTCGGGTTCGAGGAGGAGTAGTTGGAAGGGGAGTGAGAGGAGGAAGAGGACAAGGTAGACAGGGAAGAGGACGAGGGCAAAGAAGGGAAGCAAGGAGAGCTGTCTCAGATGAGATTAGGGCTACATTAATTGATCATGTGATCAACCATGGGTTGACCATGAGGGAGGCTGGACTGAGGGTCCAGCCAAACTTAAGTCGATTTACGGTGGCAGCCATAATCCGAACATTCCGAAATGAGAACAGGTATTCAACTATCTAATATACACATATTTATTCCAGTACAACTGTAAAATACATACAATTGTAGCTCTTATCATGTATATTACTGTACTGCATTTCATGAATCATGAATGGTCAGTGTGGTGGGTTATCATACTATACTAAGGTACAGCTAACTGCAGGAAGACATTTCTGACTATATAACAGCAAACATTGACTATGTTTCTGAATCTTCTACAGAGTGGAAAGGCAAAGGAATCGTGGAGGGCGAGGGCGCAAATTCAGCGAAGAGCAAGAGACAGCGATCATAAATTTGGTTTTGGCGAATAATGCAATTAGAATTCGTGAAATCCAACACCATATTGTAAATGATGCAACTGTTTTCAGTAACATTGATACAGTAAGCTTGTCCACAATTCAGCGTATCCTCCAAAATAATCAGTTGCGCATGAAGCAGCTCTACAGGGTCCCATTTCAAAGGAACTGCAACAGAGTAAAGAACCTGCGTCATGACTTTGTGAATGTATGTATGAATGCGAAACTACTTCCAGCACATTAGACTTGCACCTAACAAGCCAGATTATTGGGTTGTGCACGTGTGTATATATAAACTTTTGTCTCTTACAGAGAATTTTGGAGATGGATGCGAATGGAGATGTCCTCCATGAGTACATTTACATAGATGAGGTGGGGTTCAATCTGACAAAAAACAGAAGAAGAGGGAGAAATGTTATTGGACAAAGGGCCATTGTGAATGTCCCTGGACAACGTGGGGGAAACATTACAATGTGTGCTGCCATTACAAATAATGGTGTCCTGCATCACCATGCAACACTTGGCCCCTACAACACTGCTCACATTGTAACTTTTCTGGATGCAATTTATCATATACTTGTTCCAGGTCAGCAGAATCCAAATCAGCAAAGATTTGTGGTCATATGGGACAATGTCAGCTTTCACCGGGCCCATCTTGTCCAGAACTGGTTTGTCGCTCACCCTCATTTCTTGGTTCTGTACCTGCCTCCATATTCACCATTTCTCAATCCGATTGAGGAATTTTTCTCCACATGGCGCTGGCGAGTATATGATCGTCATCCCTGTGCCCACATTCCACTTCTCCAGGCAATGGAGGAAGCATGTGGAGACATTGACATTGCTTCTATTCAAGGATGGATGCGCCACGCAAGAAGGTTCTTTCCTCTGTGTTTAGCGAGAGAGGACATAGCATGCGATGTGGATGAAGTACTGTGGTCAGACCCAGCCCGGAGGAGAGATGAAGCGTAGACACACACCCAACCCCCCAACACACACACACACACACACACACACACACACACACACACACACACACACACACACACACACACACACAAAATTTAATTATTTTGTTTGAAATCAGCTTTTTCATAGATGTGTTTGGTTTCTCTCAAACTACATGTGGTGGTTGTTTTTTTTTTCTTCTTATGTTCTGTACAAATATTGTATTCAGAGCAGCAAATTATTTGGAAAAAATAAATATTTCTGGTTTCAATACTGCTTCTGTGTGTTGTACATTTTACCTTCTCTCTGCAAGTTTGTACAGAAATAAACATAGAATCCCATAAAAGACAGAAGAGCTTTAGATTTTAAACAACAGTGTGAACATGATGTTTCCAAAATGTCATATTATGACAAAAGTGTTTGCAATGTGAGGTCAGTGCTTGATTTTGAGATGTGTTTATGACATTTTGAATGTTGTGTGTCATTTTGCTGGAGATTTGAGGCATTTTGCATTTTGTGTGCGCAATTGTGGGTTTTGTGTGTGGAGTTTTGAAAAATAGACACAGAGTTTTGGAAATGTGTGTAAACAGTTGGTAAAAACTGTAAACTGTATTAGGAAAAGTTCAAAGTATTTGTTTACAAGTTTCACATTTACATATTAATGTTCTGCACCACTTACATAACACTGACACTAACACTAGCAGGAATGCACTGCACACTGTTATAACAGCCTGCATATTATTATAACAGGAATGTATATTAGTGAACACGGCTAATAAAGATATTCTGTATTAAACGCTGCTGTGCAATGTATCCATGGCTGGATAAGCCCAGTTGTGGCTCTAACACTGTGAAAACAAACAAACAAACAAACAAACATGTTCAGATTCCCTGTTTTAGAATTCCCTATTTTAGAATTCCCTGTTTTGGAATTTCCTCCACTCAGTGTGACACTGCAGGTATAAGGGGTTTAGACAGTGTTCAAGTTCACCAGTGAGCAAAGGTAAGATTATTATTTACCCATATTACACAAACATACATTCAGTGGTATATAATCATCTGTACCTCCATCGTTTCTGTATCCTAGTTTAATCCCCAGTGTCAGTCATTTACAATTTCCATCTCTCTTTTTAAGTTGATGCTCGAGCAGCTTCTGAAAGTTCTCTGAGACCAGCTTAGTGTGTTCTGTATACAGTGCCTCCAAGTAGTATTCAACCCCCTGCAGATTTTGCAGGTTTACACATTTGGAGATAACTTAGCCTTGTGACATTTAGACTGTAGATCAGCCTGGATGTGTGAAATGCACTGCAGCAAAAAAATATTTAATTTCTTAGTTTATTATTTTTTTAAATTCTGAAAAGTTTAATCAGAGGGTCAATTATTATTCAACCCCTCAAACCACCAGAATTCTGTTGGGTTCCCTCGAGTATTTAGAAGTAATTTAGGCATAAAGAACAATCAGCTTCACCTGCTTGGATTCATTATCTGTTTTTTTCCCGCCTTTTCTGGCTATAAAAGCCCCTCCCCAAACTTGTGAACAGCACTCATGCCTGGTCAATATGGGAAAGACTAAGGAGCATTCCAAGGCCATCAGAGACAGAATTGTGGAGGGTCACAAGGCTGGAAAGGGGTACAAAACTCTTTCCAAGGAGTTGGGCCTACCTGTCTCCACCATTGGGAGCATCATCCGGAAGTGGAAGGCTTATGGAACTACTGTTAACCATCCACGGCCTGGACAGCCTTTCAAAGCTTCCTCCCGTGCCGAGGCCAGGCTTGTCTGAACGGTCAAGGCTGACCCAAGGATAACAAGGAGGGAGCTCCAGGAAGATCTCATGGAGGTGGGGACATTGGTTTCAATCAATACCATAAGTAACATACTCCACCACAGTGGTCTCCGTTCCAGGTGAGCCCGTAAGGTACCTTTACCTTCACAACGTCATGTCAAGGCTCGTCTACAGTCAGCTCATGATCACTTGGAGGACTCTGAGGCAGACTGGTTCAAGTTCTCTGGTCTGATAAGACCAAGGTTGAGGTCTTTGGTGCCAACCAAACCCGGAGCATTTGGAGACAGGATGGCACTGCATACGACCCCAAGAATACCATCCCTACAGTCAAGCATGGTGGTGGCAGCATCATGCTGCGGGGCTGCTTCTCAGCCAAGGGGCCTGGCCATCTGGTCCGCATCCACGGGAAGATGGATAGTACAGTCTACCTGGAGATTTTGGCCAAGAACCTCCGCTCCTCTATCAAGGATCTTAAGATGGGCCGTCATTTCATCTTCCAACAGGACAATGACCCCAAGCACACGGCCAAGAAAACCAAGGCCTGGTTTGGGAGGGAAAAGATCAAGGTGCTGCAGTGGCCTAGTCAGTCTCCTGACCTTAACCCAACTGAAAACTTGTGGAAGGTGCTCAAGATCAAAGTCCACATGAGGTGCCCACAGAACCTAGATGACTTGGAGAAGATCTGCATGGAGGAGTGGGCCAAGATTACTCCAGAGACCTGTGCTGGCCTGATCAGGTCATATAAAAAACGATCAGTAGCTGTAATTGCAAATAAGGGTTTCCACAAAATATTAAACCGAGGGGTTGAATAATAATAATAATTGACCCTAATGTTTATGTTTAAAATGTATTATACTTTACCTGAGCAACTTATATTTTAGGTCTGTATTATTTAGGCACCTGTTAAAAAATGCTCCTCTTGTTCAAAGTTTGAAGGCTCTAACTTATTTGCAACTTGTTAAATTCGCAAAATCTGCAGGGGATTAAATACTACTTGGAGGCACTGTATGTGTTCTAAGACGTGTAGACTGACTGTCTTCAGCAGGAGGTCATAACCATCTTTACCCAGCAGAAGGACCAGTTGTAGTTTTGCGGTCTTCTATTAGACATCTGAGGAATCACTGGGAAATCAGGAGAGGGAGGTTCCATCCACTGAGTCTGGATTCACAGGTTTGCCGGGTTTTGTAACGGTGGCATAAACGGTCTCAGGTTTCTTGGAGTGGCTCTATAAAAAACAGTATGTATTAACATTCATAATCAGATTCATATCTCCATAATGAAATGAGTTACCATTCTATGAAGCACTCATCCAGGTTTCTCAATCAACAACAGTATCATACACACCCGTATGGAAAACCCTGAACCTTCTTAACTCTATAAGCTCTTTACACTGAGAGAAACTGGCTTCTATCCACCCGGCACTTTTTCTACACTGCAGCTCTGATCAGGCCTTCCTGTGTGTGAACACACGTTCCTCTATCTAGAACTGTAGTACCTTTAACAGCTCCAGCTGCAGTAACTAACTCCAGCACTAACAGAATTATCATTAGAACATCATTATTAATCAGGAGTTCATTTAAACTATAACAGTTTATAGATGCTGGTCATTCTCACCTCGTTCTCAGGATCTGGACGGGTCTAACTGGACTCTCCATTACTTATAGGTTGTGGTATCTTCTCTACAGCACAGTACACAGTAGACTTCTCCACTGAGTCTGGACAAGGGCCCTGTAGAAATGATGAAGTGAAAATGTAATTTATATAAATTAACCATAACATTAAAACCACCCCCTTATTTCTACACCCACTGTCCACTGTATCAGCTCCACTGACCATACAGGACACTCTGTAAGTGTACAGGTCCAGACTGTAGTCCATCTGTTTCTCTGTGTACTGTATTACCCTGTTCTTCAATGGTCAGGACCCCCACAGGACCCCCACAGATCAGGTATGATGTGGGTGGTGGATCATTCTCAGCACTGCAGGGACACTGACGTGGTGGTGGTGGTGTGTTAGTGTGTGCGGTGCTGGTGTGAGTGGATCAGACACAGCAGTGCTGCTGGACTGAGAATTGTCCACCAACCAGAACTATCTAGCCAACAGCGTCCTGTGGGGTAGCAGCCTGTGGGGTGGCGTCCTGTGGGGCGGCGTCCTGTGGCCGTTGATGAAGGACTAGAGGATGGCCAACACTGCACTGTGCAGCAGCAGATGAGCTATCGTCTCTGACTGTCCATCTACAAGGTGCACCAGCAAGGTAGGAGTGTCTAATAGAGACAGACACTCCAGCAGCACTGCTGTGTCTGATCCACCACGTCAGTGTCCCTGCAGCGCTGGGAATGATCTACCCCCCACGTCATACCTGCTCTGTGGTGGTCCTGTGGGGGTCCTGACCATTGAAGAACAGGGTAATACAGTATACAGAGAAACAGATGGACTACAGTCTGGACCTGTACACCTACAGAGTGTCCTGTATGGTCAGTGGAGCTGATAGAGTGGACAGTGGGTGTAGAACTGCGGTGTGAACTGTGTTACATTCTCTAGAAGATTTGGGACAGATTAATATAAGTATAACGGATCTTTAGTAGATTCATTAAAATAAAAATGATTTAATTCTTACCTCCACTTCTGCATAGACAGTCTCCTCACACTGTGTGTTACCTGGGAAATGAAATATGAACCCTTTATTGAACAGTACCTGTAGACACAGTCCCTAATATCCACAGCTGCTGTGTTTAACTGATATACAGTGTTTATACTGGTGTACAGTTGGTGTTACATGCTAAGTTGGTTATAAGGCACCAACAGACACTTCACAAATAGCACCAGGAAGGCAGACTCCATAACCACTCATACTGTTCCACAGGTTCTTTAAGATCAGGTGTAGTCTGAGCACTGCATCATTTAATAAATTAAGTAAACATTAAGTGAATTATAAAAATGATACATACATAATTCTGTTTGTTAATTACAAATACATTCCGCAGTTCTGCTTAAAACAATTGGAGGTGTTTTAACAGGTGAAGTAAAGGTTTCATCTACCTGCTCCTATATGTTCTAAAGCTTTACTGTAGGAGTAAGGTGAAGACATCAAACTATAAAGTCGCACTTATGGAATTCTACAGTCCACCTTAAACCCTCCAGAGTGGAGCTGTACAGGAGGATGGAGCAGCTTCCTTACCCTGCAGTGGAGCTGATAGAACAAGGTTTATTACTAAGCAGGTTTGGAGCGATTCTATTGGTCGGTCCCTCATGAATATTCACTAAGCTGAAAGGAGAACTAGAGCTTTTACACTGTGCAGAAAAAGAGATCAAAGTTTTTACACCACTAAATATATATTAGAGGTGGAGATATGGAGGAGGATCATACTGTGTACATCAGGAGTAGATGTGGTGTAGCAGGATATGGACTGGTTCAGACTCTCAGCAGGTGGAGCTGTTCAGTGTACCACTGTAGAGTCTTTAAGATCACCAACACTATCCTGTTAGAGGGGTGTACCTAAACTTTTGACTGGCGGTGTTGTTTACACATAGATCCTAGGTTTAGCTGTAGTTAGTCTATTTACACAGTTAATATTTAGTTTGACTTTAACTGATGCCCAGTAGGTGTAATGTCTTGTAGCGCTCTCTGAAAGTCTGGGACTTGAGCTGTAGTGATGCCCAGCTTGGTTAAAGACTGAGACTGAGTGAGAATGATCTCCACTGCTTACAGTCAGTAAACCGCAGGTGGTTTGGTGTAGGTGGAGCATTGTTTTTGTAATGATAAATGATTTGCACCACCAGTAGGTGGCAGCAACTGCAATTGATAGCAGAAACGGTATTGAGTGAGTTGGTGAAGAAGAGAATGTAAAAAAGCCAGATAAGTTCAAAATACTCAGTTCTTTTTAATGTAGTAACATTACAGTTGTGTGAAGAGTAGACAGGAGGTAGGGGGAAGTGGAGGACTGTGTTGTTGTATTGAGAACTGTGTTGTCGGAACCGGAGACGGTATAGCTAGTCAGCTGAGCGTGTGAATGTGTATATGGGCTTCTTTTTAATTTTGTTTATTTGGATCTGACCATATAACTACCTCAACTGGAATTCACTGTCTCATGTTCTCAGCCTCTGCCTGTTCTGAAGATGGCTAGTGCTGTAACTGTGTTGTGTGTTTTTATCAGATAGCACTAACACCAAGTTTAACCACATCAGGTGTTTCATCTATCAGTCACCAAACCACATCAGAAAGTACTGAGTCGTCGGAGGCCCCAGTCATATTTAATAACTTCAATAACTGTAACTCTGTAACTGAGTTCCTGTTTGGGGCGCTACACAAAAATGGCTGGACCGGTTAAATCTTCCTGTGGGCCATGGATTTGTTTTTTGGTCAGTTGTGTGACCCATGACAACAGGTTCAGCGTCACTTTTCTTTACTTCCTGCTGTTAATATGAGAAAATACAGATTCATTATTATCTGTTAGAGAGAACAGATTTAATTACACACCCTAAACCCCTGACCTCACCAGACCAAGACACTACACCAGATCCTCTACACTAGTAGTTCTGTATCCAGCTGTTTTAAGTAGTACACCAATACCAACATCTGTTTAACCGGCTGACCTGAAACACCAGGTACAGAACTGTACAGCTGTTCTTCTGAAACTCCTGAAGAGAGAAAATGAGGAGAGTTTAATTCACCCTGAGCACACAGAGGAGTATAAAGGACGTACCTGGTGATCTCCTCCGGTACACATATACGGAGAGGATGATGATGATGATGAAAACAACAACAGCCAGAACAACAACAATGGAAACCACGACCACTGTAGATTTTGAGTCGGCTCCCTGTGCACCGTGTTCTCCTAACGGGGGAGAAAGAATGTCAATCTTAGAACAGAAGAACAGGTTCAGTGTCTGTGTTTGTGTCAGTGTTTGTGTTGGTGTCAGTGTTTGTGTTGGTGTCAGTGTTGGTGTTGGTGTTGGTGTTGGTGTCAGTGTCTGTATGTATCTGTGTACACCCTCACCTCCATCAGTACAGAGTCGTGTAAGTTCTCCCATCTCCAAAGTTTTGATTTTCCAGCTGGCTGGGTTACTATGGTTACAGATGATGGAGCTGCCCCTGACAGACAGGGAAAGGACGACGCCTCCAGGTGATGTCTCGTTCTTCTCCTCACAGGTTTTCTTGTTACAGCTGGAGTTGATAGAGAGGTCATGACCTCTACAGGTGAGAGTGATGTTACAGGTGGTTCTGTTTACCTGGTGAGTCAGGACTGGATCCTCCACTGGATCTGAGGTAGGAGATATACAGACACATCACTGTACTGATACTAACCTCACACAAACACCAGACCACAACAACTCAGATACAGAGATTATAAAATCCGTCTCTCTGTCTGTCTGTCTGTCTCTCACAGTGGGTAGATCATGAAGGTATAACATTAAGGACACACAGACTAACTACCCTAAAGTTCTGAAGCCCTTTTCACAGGATCTGTAAAATGAGGTTCTGTATGTTCTGGATCCTTCAGATTCACATTATGTGATATGTAGAGAGCTGCAGGTGATCTGTATATCTGGACACGGCCTTCTTTGTGGAGAGGTTTCCTATACCTCCTTTGGACACCTATCATTGTTCAGTAGCAGCTCAACACAGAGTCACAGCACTCCACACACAGTGCGATTCAACACTTGAGTTTAAACTACTGAGAGATAAAACATTAGATTATCATAGATAATGATTATATGAGTGTAGATATTATACCGGGCTGCTCCGGGTTTAGAACCGGTCTACCCCTCTGGTGCTGCCCCCTCCTCCTAATCACGGTACTGAGAGGGCTGCTGTGTTCTCCCCTGGCCTTTCCCTGGGTGACGGGATTAAGTAATCCCACTACAGTCTGAGAGGCGGAGTCAGTCATTGTTAATGGAGAGCTGTGTCTGAGTGACTCCAACACTGATTATACACATCCCTAAACACCACTAGTACATTCCTCTACACGACCTCTGACCTCAGCGACTTATAATACTGTAGGCAGATGGATAAACAAGGACTGATAGCAACTGTGTAGTGTAGTGCAGTGTTGTGTAGTGTAGTGTAGTGCAGTGTTGTGTAGTGTAGTGCAGTGTTGTGTAGTGTAGTGTAGTGCAGTGTTGTGTAGTGTAGTGCAGTGTTGTGTAGTGTAGTGTAGTGTAGTGCAGTGTTGTGTAGTGTAGTGCAGTGTTGTGTAGTGTAGTGTAGTGCAGTGTTGTGTAGTGTTGTGCAGTGTTGTGTAGTGTAGTGCTGTGTTGTGTTGTGTAGTGAGGTGCAGTATTGTGTAGTGCCGTGTTGTGTAGTGAGGTGCAGTATTGTGTAGTGCTGTGTTGTGTAGTGAGGTGCAGTATTGTGTAGTGCTGTGTTGTGTAGTGTTGTGCTGTGTAGTAAGGTGCAGTATTGTGTAGTGTTGTGTAGTGCTATGTTGTGTAGTGAGGTGCAGTATTGTGTAGTGCCGTGTTGTGTAGTGAGGTGCAGTATTGTGTAGTGCTGTGTTGTGTAGTAAGGTGCAGTATTGTGTAGTGTTGTGTAATGCTGTGTTGTGTAGTGAGGTGCAGTATTGTGTAGTGCTGTGTTGTGTAGTGTTGTGCTGTGTAGTGCTGTGTTGTGTAGTGAGGTGCAGTATTGTGTAGTGCTGTGTTGTGTAGTGAGGTGCAGTATTGTGTAGTGCTGTGTTGTGTAGTAAGGTGCAGTATTGTGTAGTGTTGTGTAGTGCTGTGTTGTGTAGTGAGGTGCAGTATTGTGTAGTGCCGTGTTGTGTAGTGTAGTGCTGTGTTGTGTAGTGAGGTGCAGTATTGTGTAGTGCTGTGTTGTGTAGTGCTGTGTTGTGTAGTGAGGTGCAGTATTGTGTAGTGAGGTGCTGTGTTGTGTAGTGAGGTGCAGTATTGTGTAGTGTTGTGTTGTGCTGTGTTGTGTAGTGAGGTGCAGTATTGTGTAGTGCTGTGTTGTGTAGTGAGGTGCAGTATTGTGTAGTGAGGTGCTGTGTTGTGTAGTGAGGTGCAGTATTGTGTAGTGTTGTGTTGTGCTGTGTTGTGTAGTGAGGTGCAGTATTGTGTAGTGTTGTGTTGTGCTGTGTTGTGTAGTGAGGTGCAGTATTGTGTTGGTAGTTGAGAGGTGTTTGTGGTGTTGTGTAGTGAGGTGCAGTATTGTGTTGTGTTGTGTTGTGCTGTGTTGTGTAGTGAGGTGCAGTATTGTGTAGTGTTGTGTTGTGTTGTGTAGTGAGGAGGGGCAGTATTGTGTTTGTAGTGTTGTGTTGTGCTGTGTTGTGTAGTGAGGTGCAGTATTGTGTAGTGTTGTGTTGTGCTGTGTTGTGTAGTGAGGTGCAGTATTGTGTAGTGTTGTGTTGTGCTGTGTTGTGTAGTGAGGTGCAGTATTGTGTAGTGTTGTGTTGTGCTGTGTTGTGTAGTGAGGTGCAGTATTGTGTAGTGCTGTGTTGTGTAGTGTGTCAGGACTGCACTTTTCCTGCCTTAGAATTCCACATTGTAACACTTACCCAACACAGAGAGACTGTACTCAGCCACTACTGTGACCTGTTTACCAGACGCTTTCGCTTCATACAGCCCACTATCAGTCTTCTGTAGGTTCTTCAGGGTCAGACTGTAGGTTCTATTATTAAACTCCACCCTGTCTGTAGAACTGGAATACAGTGTAACATCTCTGTAATTCTTATTATATTTTAGAACATTTTCAGTTCTGTTAGACACCCAGAATAAATCATCAAACTCCGGTACAGCATGCCGAGTGTCCATTTGAACAGAACCTCCAACCAATCTGAACACATCACTGGACCCTGTAGAAAGAACAGAGACAGATCGTTAGTCTGATGTGGTTCTGGTTGGTTCTGGGAGAGCTGTTTTTGTAATTTATTGTCCTGTTATAATAGTGTTCTCCTGTTCTAGCTACTCTAAACAGAGCACATCACTCCTGTTCTAGCCATACTGAATAGAACACACCACTCCTGTTCTAGCTATACTGAACAGAGCACACCACTCCTGTTCTAGCTACACTGAACAGAGCAAACCACTCCTGTTCTAGCTATACTAAAAAGAGTACATCACTCATGTTCTAGCTACACAAAAGAGAGCACACCACTCCTGTTCTAGCTACACTGAATAGAGCACACCACTCCTGTTCTAGCTACACTAAAGAAAGCACACCACTCCTGTTCTAGCTACACAAAAGAGAGCACACCACTCCTGTTCTAGCTACACCGAACAGAGCAAATCACTCCTGTTCTAGCTACACTAAAAAGAGTACATCACTCATGTTCTAGCTACACTAAAGAAAGCACACCACTCCTGTTCTAGCTACACAAAAGAGAGCACACCACTCCTGTTCTAGCTACACTAAAAAGAGTACATCACTCATGTTCTAGCTACACTAAAGAAAGCACAAGACTCCTGTTCTAGCTACACTGAATAGAGCACACCACTCCTGTTCTAGCTACACTAAAAAGATTACATCACTCATGTTCTAGCTACAGTAAAGAAAGCACACCACTCCTGTTCTAGCTACACCAAAGAAAGCACACCACTCCTGTTCTAGCTACGTTTAAAAGAGTACATCACTCCTGTTCTAGCTACACTAAAGAGAGCACACCACTCCTGTTCTAGCTACACAAAAGAGAGCACACCACTCCTGTTCTAGCTACACTGAACAGAGCAAACCACTCCTGTTCTAACAACACTAAAGAGTACATCAATCATGTTCTAGCTACACTAAAGAAAGCACACCACTCCTGTTCTAGCTACACAAAAGAGAGCACATTACTCCTGTTCTAGCTACTCTAAACAGAGCACATCACTCCTGTTCTGGCCATACTAGAGACAGCACATCACTCCTGTTCTAGCTACACTAGAAAGAGAACATCACTCATGTTCTAGCTACACTAAAAAGAGTACATCACTCATGTTCTAGCTACACTAAAGAAAGCACACCACTCCTGCTCTAGCTACATTTAACACCACTCCTGTTCTAGCTACACTAAAGGAAAACACACCACTCCTGTTCTAGCTACACAAAAGAAACACCACTCCTGTTCTAGCTACACTGAACAAGAGCAAACCAAGTTCTCAGCTACACTAAGGAGTACACTCATGTTCTAGCTACACTAAAAAAGCACACCACTCCTGTTCTAGCTACACAAAAAGAGAGCCACATTAATCCTGTCCTGTACTCTAAACAGAGCACATCACTCCTGTTCTGGCCATACTAGAGACAGCACATCACTCCTGTTCTAGCTACACTAGAAAGAGAACATCACTCATGTTCTAGCTACACTAAAAAGAGTACATCACTCATGTTCTAGCTACACTAAAGAAAGCACACCACTCCTGCTCTAGCTACATTTAAAAGAGTACATCACTCATGTTCTAGCTACACTAAAGAAAGCACAACACTCCTGTTCTAGCTACACAAAAGAGAGCACACCACTCCTGTTCTAGCTACACTGAACAGAGCACACCACTCCTGTTCTAGCTACACAAAAGAGAGCACACCACTACTGTTCTAGGTACACTAAAGAGAGCAAACCACTCCTGTTCTAGCTACACTAAAAAGAGTACATCAATCATATTCTAGCTACATGAAATAGATCACACCACTCCTGTTCTAGCTACACTGAACAGAGCAAACCACTCCTCTTCTAGCTACACTAAAAAGAGCATAACACTCATGTTCTAGCTACACAAAAGAGAGCACACCACTCCTGTTCTAGCTACACTGAAAAGAGCAAACCACTCGTGTTCTAACTACACTGAACAGAGTAAATCACTCATGTTCTAGCTAAACAAAACAGAGCAAACCACTCCTGTTCTAGCTACACTGAACAGAGCAAACCACTCATGTTCTAACAATACTAAAGAGTACATCACTCATGTTCTAGCTACACTAAAGGAAGCACAAGATTCCTTTTCTAGCTACAGTAAAGAAAGCACACCACTCCTGTTCTAGCTACACTAAAAATATTACATCACTCATGTTCTAGCTACAGTAAAGAAAGCACACCACTCCTGTTCTAGCTACACAAAAGAAAGCACACCACTCCTGTTCTAGCTACGTTTAAAAGAGTACATCACTCCTGTTCTAGCTACACAAAAGAGAGCACACCACTACTGTTCTAGCTACACTGAACAGAGCAAACCACTCCTGTTCTAGCTACACTAAAGAGTACATGACTCCTGTTCTAGCTACACAAAAGAGAGCACACCACTACTGTTCTAGGTACACTAAAGAGAGCACAACACTCCTGTTCTAGCTACACTAAAGAAAGCACACCACTCCTGTTCTAGCTACACAAAAGAGAGCACACCACTCCTGTTCTAGCTACACAAAAGAGAGCACACCACTCCTGTTCTAGCTACACAAAAGAGAGCACATCACTCCTGTTCTAGCTACTCTAAACAGAGCACATCACTCATGTTCTGGCCACACTAGAGACAACACATCATTCCTGTTCTAGCTACACTAGAAAGAGAACATCACTCATGTTCTAGCTACACTAAAGACAGCACACCACTCCTGTTCTAGCTACACAAAAGAGAGCACACCACTCCTGTTCTACCTACACTGAACAGAGCAAACCACTCCTGTTCTAGCTACACAAAAGAGAGCAAACCACTCCTGTTCTAGCTACACTGAACAGAGTAAATCACTCCTGTTCTAGCTACACAAAACAGAGCACACAACTCCTGTTCTAGCTACACTAAAAAGAGTACATCACTCATGTTCTAGCTACACTAAAGAAAGCACACCACTCCTGTTCTAGCTACATTTAAAAGAGTACATCACTCATGTTCTAGCTACACTAAAGGAAACACACCACTCCTGTTCTAGCTACACTAAAAAGAGTACATCACTCATGTTCTAGCTACATTAAAGAGAGCACACCACTCCTGTTCTAGCTACACTGAAAAGAGCAAACCACTCGTGTTCTAACTACACTGAACAGAGTAAATCACTCATGTTCTAGCTACACAAAACAGAGCACACCACTCCTGTTCTAGCTACACTGAACAGAGCACACCACTCCTGTTCTAGCTACACTAAAAAGAGTACATCACTCATGTTCTAGCTACACTAAAGAAAGCACACCACTCCTGCTCTAGCTACATTTAAAAGAGTACATCACTCATGTTCTAGCTACACTAAAGGAAACACACCACTCCTGTTCTAGCTACACAAAAGAGAACACACCACTCCTGTTCTAGCTACACTGAACAGAGCAAACCACTCCTGTTCTAGCTACACAAAAGAGAGCACACCACTCATGTTCTAACAACACTAAAGAGAGCACACCACTCCTGTTGTAGCTACACAAAAAAGAGTACATCACTCGTGTTCTAGCTACACGAAA
>JAMWET010002915.1:0-61611 GCA_024036415.1 Prochilodus magdalenae
ATATTCTTGAGATAGTTAGAGGGAGGTTGGGGAAATGTTGGTGAGGGAAAAATGGAAAGGTTGTTAGAGAAATATAAGGGGATTGTTTTAGGAGTAAAGAAGTATAGAAAAATGTATGATTAGTGAGAGGAATATTATAGGGTATTGAATGATTTGGGGAGTTGATATAAATTAGGTGAAGGTAAAAAGAAATATGAATGTTATTTAAAGGTGAAATGTTGTGATTAGGATTAAGAATGTGATGGGTTTTTTAATGAAGTTTTTGAAAAACGATAGAAAAGAAATGACAGTTGTGGATTTATATGAGCAGAGTCAAATGTATGAATGGAATGTTTTATGATTATATGGTGTAGTTATGATAGTGAGTTGATATTTAATGATAGTAAAGGTTTGTGTTTTAGTATTTGTTTTTACTGTTATTCTATAATATAAGGTGAAGCCTCGAGGAGTGGGTAAAAATTGTGGATTGGGTTCTGTCGTCTTATCGAGGTTTAATTTGATTTCTTCACTTAATCCTTACTGGATTTTTTCGCGCTTTTCCGACTGTTGACTCGGCTTGCAATAGGGGATTGACAAGCCAGTTTTGAGCGTCTGGTTCATTGAAAAGGTCTGAGCGCAAACACAACAGGACAGACACAACAAGACTGCAGAGGGTAAAACCCACTCTCTACGCTCCTGATGAGCGCCAATCCGATTATAGTGCAGGCTTCTACACGTCACTTATCACGTCCATAAAGAGACCGCAGTTGACCTCAGAAAAGTTGAGGGGTGGGTGGGTGTCCAAAGCGTTGTTTTCTTGGGTGAAATTCGCCAAATAAGGCGACTGGTCTAAAAACTTCTTCTAATACAATTTCTATCTGGACTGTTTGGGAGAACGTGTTTCCAGCAGTGTATGAATACAACAGATACAGCTCATTTTCGTCAACACCACCTGAGACTGTCAATCAAATCACATTTTTTCTCGAGCGCATGTTTCAACTGTTGTTGTCAAAAGCAGCTTTACCAATAAATTTGTATTAAAGCAATTCTTAGTGAGAGCAGAAAAGATTCAGCCCGCCGTGGTGAGCAACGTTGTGGCTAATGTCGACCGTGGCATTGAAAGCTCCTCAGTTTGGAGGAAGTAACCTTGGGGTGACCGCCAATCACCACAGATTCATCCACCTCATGGTCCAACTAGATTTGGAGGTTGTCAAGGTACCATCATGTGAGGTGCATCTGTTAATGTCGTCATAGGCGGTGACGATGAGTTATTACATATTATGAAATTAGGCTAGTCCCCCCCCCCCCCCCCCCAGAGAGAAGTGCACCATGTGTAGCATGGGTGAGGCCGGGGCGCAATTAGAATAACTGCATGTCAGGGTCTTGGACAAAACAAATGGTCAAAAGACTGTGTATCTGTTTAGTAGGGCCTTACATGTGTTCGTATCATACCCCTGGATCCTGCTGCTGGCTACTTCTGCAGCAACCATAGTTGGTGTGAGTGATTTTTAGTCAAAGAGCTTTACAGCTCTTAAAAGAGAGTCATTAACTACCAGTGAGACTCCTTCTGTTCTAGCCGTGCCCACTGTGGGATAGTTTGCTCAGTGTGCTCAGTAAAACCTTTCAGCATGTTTGTGTGTGTGTGTGTTTGTTGTGTGTGTGTGTGTTATTGGATACTTTATCTGTGTTGATTAGTGTTGGTTGGTCATAGTCCTGGCAGAAGTTGATATTCCAGGATAGAGAATTGGCGCAAATACTTATTTCAACCCGATAACAGCTATATTTGTCTGTTACAGAGCTACTGACTCGCTATCTTTAGCCCAGGTTGATAGGCATCTCTATGTGGTTAGGGTTTAGAAAAGTCAGAAAGTCAGTTTATTAAAGTCAGAATGAAAAGAAAAACGATGTTTTTTTATCCCACCATTGCTCATCACAATCATCTCAACCACAAACAGCAGACTCTCTCTCATCAAGATCCTTCTAGACTTGCGGTGTTGGTGCTTTTGAAAAACTGGCCAGTGGCAAGAAAACCTCCCTTGGGTAAGGAAGTACCTCGAGAGGAACCACAGGCTCAGGTCGGTTAAAGCCCAACCATCCTCAGGTCAACCGGGATGAGAGCAGGAGAGACAGCAGAATAACATAGAGGGACATCTAATAGTCCAGTCTGATTAGATCCAGTCTGATTAGTCCAGGAGGCAGTAACTTCCAGTTGGAGCGGACCCATAATAAGGCATGGCCGCACCTTGTCAGTGTAGCTTGTGGGCGATCTTCACTGCCGGGTGTGAACAGGACAGGAGACACACAAGTGGCACTGAATGCTCAGTGGCCGTCTAGCCCATCTGGGGGTTTGAATGTGATCCACGTCGTCCAGTGTTCACACAGAAGAGGAAAGAGTGAGAGAAAGAAGGTTAGAGACAGATAGAAAGTAAGATAGAAAGAGATGGAGACAGACACTGATTAGGAAGGGATTAAGGATTAAGATGTAGATACTGTAAACTTTTTGAATTGGATGTGGTGTAAGCTCCTGAGAGTCCTGTAGAGGATTCCTCTGCACTGGTAGCCCCTCAGTGTGATCCTTCAGGAATGTCCGCATCATAGATAAGACAGATAAGAGGGAGAAGTTTTTGGAGTATTGGTTCCATTTATCTCAGAAATTAATTAAAGCGGTAAACAGATTGGTTATCAGCTAAATGCTTGTGCAAACAAGAAAGTTTTGAGTCTAGTTTTAAATGTAGAGATTGTGTCTGATTCCCGAACGAGTTTTTAACGATCTCGGGTAAATGTACAAGACTAAGGGCAGTTAATGATAGAGAGGCGAGGTTTTAACACACAAGGCCATGATCTGTTTGAGAAGTTTTGTCGGTATTGGGTCAGGAGTGCAGGTAGATGATTTAGACTAGAGCTAATTTAAGCTTAATTAACTCATCCTTGGGAAGTGATGGAGCTAAAGGGTAATACCGAGTTCATGCTTTCTATGCTCTTAACCAAGAAAAAGCACTCTCTGAACTGTCCCATCATTCTTATTTTTAGGTTATGGACCTTTTTGTGACTGGAACTGGCGGTCCCAAATTCCCATCGCAATGTTAAACTGTCACACACGCTGTTAAATGCACTAAACAACAGAGTTTCCTAACACGAAGCTGTATGGTTCATGCCTATGTGAAAATTTCGTGCACCCATTCACCCTGACCATACTACACAGACTATCGAAGGGGTCTGGATGCAGGCGAAAAGGAAACTCCTCGTAACAAGCGGGGCCACAAGCTCCGTGCCCTTGTCCCGACCTATATCCAGTGCTTTTCTTTGGCGCAAGCAGTCACAACGCGAATACTTGCTGACCTTACTTCGGTCAAATGATCGCATTTAACGACTTTCGCACACTTGCGGATAACTGGATTTGGGCATTAAGTTACACTTGTTTCGACATTTGCATCATGGACGTAACTTCTTTCAGCATTACAGTTTACCTTCTTTATTTCATCACCGTGATTAGCCAGGCCTGCCCGAACGGAACCTTATCGCACCGTTCGTCACCATCTTTCCGGTCTGGCTGGACCATGTAACCAGTTCAGTCCTGGCATCACTGGCCGCTTCAGAGCTTCCAGCGGGTCGAAACTGCATGGTTCGTTACTTGCATCCAGGATTCTAAATCATCCATTAATCGGCTGGAAGTATTTGATTCATCCACTTCCACACTGTTCCGTCCCACCTGTCATAAAGGCATAGAGCTAGATTCAGCCTACCCAGGTCCAGAGCTCTGCAAGACGGTGAGCCTGAATGCTTTCATGTTCGGATTTGGACGTTTCGCGTTATATTTAGTTTGTCTCATCTGTAAAAAAAAAGATAAAAAAAGGAGACAAATGGAAATAGCTCTGACTATGTCATTAGCATGGTGATGGCTCTGGCTTTGTACCCACATCTCGCATGTTTAAGGCCATTATAGTCCCAGGGACCTAAAACCCAATATCCTGTGAGGAAACATCCCAATGTCCCACCTGTACAAATTTCCCCAAAAACTTTGGCCTGAAATCAGTAAACAGAGACTATCATATATCGTTTTATGGACTTATGGGCCACAAATGGTTTGATATTATTCCCTTTAATCTACATGGGCCTCATTCTCATTCCAACCATTTACACCGACAATATTCTGTATTTTAATATTAATATTTTCTATTTGGGATGTTTCTGTAAGCAGGAACAAATCTAGGCACACATTCAAGCGTTTACGGGCTCACAAGCGTTTTTTTCTAAGTACCTTCTGAACATTCAAAGGTGAACAAAACTTAATTTGGTGTCAATGAGGCAGCATTCTCGGCCAAAATCAAGATGCAGCTAGCCCTATGAATGATGAAAGCACGCTCCTCACCTAAGGCAGTCATTTCCTACATCAGGACTGATCATCCCATCGAGAGCTGACGGGCGCGGAACTGTACATCGTAAGAAGTATACTGTTAATATTCTAACGCTCATGTATGACTGTATACGATTAAGTCAGGTTCGACGTCACAGGCACCCCGGGGGCAACTGGGGTCAACTCTCTATAAACTTGGGTGGTGAGCATCTCAACTCTGACTTCAGAATTGGGCGAGGCCTTTACTCTGGCTTTAGGTCTTGATTATCCGGGCTCTTTTTTAAACACATCAAGCTTCCAATTCACAGTACCGCTGTCAGCGGATAACATAGCCTCATAGATGGGTTTTCATAGCTGCCAAATACCTGAAAGCTTAGACTGCATGTTGATAGCGGATATAGTAGCTACAGCGTGATTGGGGGAGACAAGGTAAATCAAGATATTCTGAAATAATGGTCTCGCAGGAGGTAAACGCCCGGTGTTTATGATTGGTACATTAACAACGAGCAGAGCACTTATTTTTTTTGGGGGGGGAACCTCTTGGATATTCAATTGGCGCCCCTAGTGGCTCCGGTCAGCTGGACAGGTCAAGCCTTTTACCAAGTAGGGGCTCTGAGTATACCCATGAAAAATGAGCGCAGAGGCTTTGTTAGCGCATCACCGGCCTCTTTTCTGCGCTGCGATCAAAGGTGTGTACCTGTGTTGCTTTCATGATGGATAATGCTAATGATACCTACAGTGATTGTCAGGCAGCTCCCATCGGCTCGGGGCAGGAACTGGATATCTGACGTGTCAAGGTTATGGTCTGTGCTCAAAACAGCTGCTATTCCATGTAAGTAGGAGGAGGAGAAAGCAACGGATTTCAGTGTTATATAACTAAAACCCACAGGCCACGTCGCGTACTGATAAATCAATAACTTACTCAATACAGGTGTAGCAGTGTATATTCCTCAGGTTTTTAGAAACGAGACACCTAAGAGTATGTAGAAACAGCGCAATACAACTGACTTATTTCATTCTTGCACTCCTCCTTACTCTTTCGGGGGCGGGAAGGCCTAATAGCCAGATGATGGCGACATTTGCTGTCTAACGGATCTGATTGCATTCAAGAGAGCTTTTGTGAGGCTTCAGGTAATGGCACATGAATTCTATAGTTTTTGGATTCAGAAACAGCCAATGCACTCATTCTGTCATTCTGTCGCTCTCGGGATTAGCTAGTTCCTCTATCTACAACAGTCGAACCGCAATGTACTGGTGGTCTGTACACTCCTCTTGGGGGGGCTATGATCAAGTAGTACTGCTTCAGAAGAGACTCCAACTGGGGAATGTGACTTCTCATATGGTGATATTAGACAAGCGGTTGTGGGATCTGTGAGCAGGTGTGATCCGCAAAGGTTGGCAGATGGGCAGCTGATTCTAGAAATCTGCGTCGCTCGTAAAATTCTTAGCCAGGGTGACACTATATGTAGCTGCAGAAAAACGCAGATTGGTTCTCCAGTGTATTAAAAACCGTAACCACTGGACGTGAGTTTGATTCTTTCAGACTGGTATCACTCTCTTCAGTTTCATTTCCTCTGCAGGTTCCTCTCTGCCTTGTCGCTTGTTTAGAACTATCCGCCTTCCATGACAAGAAGGTCTGCAATCGTCACCTTAACAGTTTCCTTGGAACTGGGGCCTGCGCTTAGGAAAGGGAGGAATAAAAATGCAACACCTTTTCAACAGTCTGTCATTAAGCACGAAGGTGTGATACGAATCTGTATAGCATAATAAGAGCTTCGTATAATGCAAGATGTGCCTTTTCATATCAGCCTACAAACGCACTGTCTGGTGGTAAGTTTAGGTAGGCACAGGGTTGTGAGTAAAATGATTATGCGACTGTAATAAAAAACACCATGTACATTATGTTTAAGATATTGGGGCGTATATGCTACATTTCGTATACAATGTCATACATATCATACAAATCATACATAATAATCAGTTAAGAGTTAAGTAATTAATAATGTTTATGTGTAAATTAGAAAAACCAGGGATGGTGTAAAAAGAAGAAGTATGATAATAATAAAAAATTGAAGAATAATATAGAATAGGAGATACGATAATTTAAAGAGTAAAAAAATATTTACCTGTTTATTCATCACTACGGGTGTGTTCTTTTACCTATGGGCGCATGTGGCGATTGAATTTGGGACCGCCAGTTCCAGTATTACCCCTGTTTTGGTACCCACAGAAGATGCATATCAATGATGTACTACACACTAACACTACACAGTAAACTCACTGGCCAAAAATAAGCTCCCTGTGGCTGAATACCTAAAAGTATGTATGTTAGTCCAGTCAGATGTTCTAGTGTACAGGGGGAGCTATCTTCATGATGTACTGTATATCGTCATGCACTGCGGCCTCGACAGCTCTCAGCCAGCTTCACCCAAAGAAAATGGCGGTGGGTAACACTGGGGAGCAAAACGCAGCCCACTCAGAGTATAAACATGGGTTTAGTGATTGTAACAGCTAACAGCTAGGCTAAACGTATTTCAGTTAAACTGAGCAGCGTTAGCAGCAGCTAGCTCTAAACAGTGGATTCAGTAATAACAGCTCTGAGGTAAATGTGAGGTAACTGGTCATGTGACTGTATAAGTATACTACACTGTGGGTCAGAACTTGTTACTGTACGGTGTACTACACACAGGGGGCGTATACAGCGTGCAGTATGACTATAGTATGCAGTGTATAGTATATTAATGTACCATTTTAAGTACAGTGTATGTTTCTCTATTCAAACTCCCTGTTTGAGCTGGAATGCATTAGTGAAGCTAAAACTGGATCCTTATTCATCAGGTTTTTATTCATTTTCTGTCCTTAAATGGTGCAGCAGTTACAGGCACCAAAATGCAGCACTATTAAAAGTGAAATGGTCATTTAAAAAATAACCTGGTGATGCAGAATTAAAAATGGACTACCTACTCAGTGCACATTTCCATCTGTGACCTTCAATCAAAAGAACCCTGGTTCTTGAACTGGCTCCATTTAGGCTATTCAGGGAACCACCGGTTTTTACCAGTTTTTATTGGAACCAGGGAACATCAACAGAGAGGGCACTGCACAGCGGTAGTAAACAATAGAACCAAGATGGCGGAGCATATAGATTACAGGTGCTGGTCATAAAATTAGAATATCTTGAAAAAGTTCATTTATTTCAGTAATTCTTTTCAAAAAGTGAAACTTTCTTGTATATTATATTCATTAATTACACACAGATTGATATATTTCAAGTGTTCATTTCTTTTAATTTTGATGATTATAACTGACAACTAATGAAAACCCCAAATTCAGTATCTCAGAAAATTAGAATATTGTGAAAAAATAGGGATAACCGCACCCTGGAGAGGAGTGTGGAACCAAATCCATTCAAAAATGTGGGGGAGATTCACAAAGAGTGGACTGCAGCTGGAGTCAGTGCTTCAAGAACCACCACACACAGATGTATGCAAGACATGGGTTTCAGCTGTCGCATTCCTTGCGTCAAGCCACTCCTGAACAAGAGACAGCGTCAGAAGCGTCTCGCCTGGGCTAAAGACAAAAAGGACTGCACTGCTGCTGAGTGGTCCAAAGTTCTGTTCTCTGATAAAAGTAAATTTCGTATTTCCGGTGGAAATCAGGGTCCCAGAGTCTGAAGGAAGAGAGGAGAGGCACAGAATGCATGGTGCTTAAGGTCCAGTGTAAAGTTTCCCCAGTCAGTGATGGTTTGGGGTGCCATGTCATCTGCTGGTGTTGGTCCACTGTGTTTTCTGAGGTCCAAGGTCAACGCAGCCGTCTACCACGGAGTTTTTGAGCACTTCATGCTTCCTGCTGCTGACCAACGTTATGGAGATGCAGATTTCATTTTCCAACAGGACTTGGCACCTGCCAAAGCTACCAGTACCTGGTTTAAGGACCATGGTATCCCTGTTCCTAATTGGCCAGCAAACTCGCCTGACCTTACCCCCATAGAAAATCTATGGGGTATGGTGAAGAGGAAGATGCGATACACCAGGCCCAACAATGCAGAAGAGTTGAAGGCCACTATCAGAGCAACCTGGGCTCTTATAACACCTGAGCAGTGCCACAGACTGATCGACTCCATGCCACACCGCATTTCTGCAGTTATCCCGTCAAAAGGAGCCCCAACTAAGTACTGAGTGCTGTACATGTGTGACCCTTCTGCTGGTAGGGCGTTCGTCCACCCTCATTAATGATGGAGGCCAGGAGTTGGATGAAGCTGATTTATTACCACCTGCAATGAGTATGGCACCACAGTGTAAATGCTCAGGCTGTACTTCGGTCGGCATGCAGCACGGCAGTGTGCAGACTTTCTACTCTACAATACATTGATCTTGCATAGAAACTTCAACACAAGATAATGTCATTACATATACATCTCTATTAGAATAATACAATTACAGAAATACAAGTGTGATCGTATAGTGATAGATTACTAATTTTGTTAATTTTCAGCTTTACAGATGCCTACCATTGTAATTCACCAAAGAAATAATAAGGTCAATGTGCTAAAAACAATTCTATAGCTATCATCCATTTGTAAGCAAGTAGAAAATAAACCAAAATTGTACAGTGTGAAATACTGCCATCTGGCGGCGAACCCAAAATACGGCATTCAGGCCACATGGTGGACTTAGCCATGAACAATAGAACTAGCAATGCTAATTGCATTGCTATGCTTATTAACTCCAGGATTTCGAATACAAAATAACCACAAAATATTCACAGTAAACATATAAAACCTTACCTGCAATGAGTATGGCACCACAGTGTAAATGCTCAGGCTGTACTTCGGTCGGCATGCAGCTACAGAGATTAGCACGGCATTAGCATGGCTCAGAAATGAGCTCCAAATTTATAACTCTTTATATATCGAGTTTCCAGAGAACCCAGCCGGGTATTCTGGTCTCCGATATGTGTATCTCACAATATTAAGAACGAAAGTGGAGTATTTAATCACTTTACTTGAGTTATTTGCAGTTTTACTGAGCTAACCATACGGAGCTGTACAGACTTTCTACTGCCGAGGCTCTGCTGGATCACGTTTATATGCTTAAGCTGCAATGCACTGACCGACCTGAGGGTGGCACCAAACCCTATTAGCAGGAATTTTAACGTTTACTTAATAAAACAACTATTGTACACCGTTACACATGCTCATACTGTTCATGTTCATACTTTTCAGTTGGCCAACGTTTCTAAAAATCCTTTTTTGTATTGGTCTTAAGTGATATTCTAATTTTTGGAGATACAGAATTTGGGGTTTTCATTAGTTGTCAGTTATAATCATCAAAATAAAAAATAAAAAAACACTTGAAATATATCAATCTGTGTGTGATGAATGAATATAATATACAAGTTTCACTTTTTGAATGGAATTACTGAAATAAATCAACTTTTTCATGATATTGTAATTTTATGACCAGCACCTGTACCTGTAAGTGTTTGTACTATTATTCCAGATGTTGGTTTACATCCAGAAAGCCAGCACGAACCAACTACTGAAGCTAAGAAGACGTACAAGAGGTTTATCAGCAGATCACTTGGTGGCACCATTGCTGCTTTCTTTTTCCTCAACATCTTGATCTTAATGTAGCCATACAGCTCAGTAATTCAGAGCGAAACCCATTTAAACCGACAGTTTTGTCATGTATCTGACTATTATCATACAATCACTGACGATCCTGAGTCCACCATGAGGTTCGGCATCTCACCAGTTTTAGCAAAATAGCGTTTGATTACTTAACAGCTTCCTGTGTTTTTCAAACTCACTTGTGCAAAGATCCGATAGACAGACAGTGGCTGATATTAATCATCGCTGCACAAATGTTGTATTGCACCATTCCTTCAATTTTAATTAACTACCTCTTGAACTGATTAGTACACAAAGACCAAACAAGCCATACATCCCAACCTAAAGAGCCTGGGGCCTGCGCCAAGACTGTACACAAAGATTGGGTAGGCAAAGCTGACTTAGTTTACTTAAATTATGAATTATACATTGCTAAAAAGAAAAAATTAAAGGAACACTTTTACACAGCATCAACCCAGTTTAACTTCTAGAATATTGATTGGGTCAGTTAAGTAGCAAGCGGGGTTACTGATCAGTTTCACAGCTGCACTAGAAGACCAACAATGAGATGACTCCCAGAACAGGAATGGTTTAAAAGGTGGAGGTCAATGACATTTGTATTTTTAATAATCCATGTATGAAGTCCCTGGGTCTTGTAATGTGCTGGACTAGGGTTGAAATTAAAACTCATGTAAACCGTGGGAAAATGGATCTCTATGAGCTGGATATTGGTGGCCTTTGGTTTTTGTGGCTGATTATTAATTTCAGGTAGCCAACACTGGGTGTCCCATTCTAACAGGTAAAGAGAAAGAAGCAGAGAGCACCACACAGCACCTCACACTATCTGCTGAGTCATACTGAAGCACTGATGGTAATTCAGGTATCAAGGCCCTGCTTAGTCTCTTCCTCAACCCTACTCTCATGCTGATCCAGTTCACAAAAATCTGCATGATTCACCCAGCAGGGGTCTCATCCATGAATTATGATTATAATGTATGTGGGGGTGTAGGGTAGCGTCCAGTTTCAACAACTGAGGAAAGCGAACCACAATTACACTTTATCATCAAAAGAACAGTAGCACAAATAGCTGCACCCAGGACGAATCAACCGACAGGAATGAATCTTGATGGGTAGGTTTGACACTGTGAGACATGTGAATGATCAGGTTTCATGTTCGGCTGTGTGTGTGATGTAAGCGTGGACGGACCTTATCTCTGTACCTGACTGACCCACCAATTACAGACATGCAGCGAGTAGTGATGTGCTCCATGAGTCATCCTGTTAGTGCAGCACCACTGGCAGACGGCTGCACCACACAGGACTACATGCACGCAGACTGTTACCATGACTGTCTTTAAAACCATGTCACCGTCACTAAAGACTGCAATGGTGTGACTTGGAATGGCAGCGGGTCATCTTCAGTTCAGAATCCCACAGGAGCACGACTCAGGGAGAAACCAGGGTTTAAAAGAACGAGACAAAACCACTTGGAATGGCAGGTAGTTTGGGTAATAAGTATGCTAGAAAACTAAAAGTGCAGATTTCACCAGGGCCTGGTCACCATCACCTTTAGGGTCATTGGCCAACAGCACATGGTGTCTCTGTATTAGCACCTCCTGTTTGCTCGTGTTCAGCATGATCTTGATAAGAGGGTCTGCTGGTTGTGGTGAGGAGAATGAGGTTACGAGCACCGTTAGCCCAGACCACGTGGTGGTTAAAGTCAGAATAAAACCCGGAGCTGACGGGGGAGATGTACTCACTTCAGCAGAGCAGCAGGGTTGCAGAGCACCACATACAGGTAAGACTGGTAGAACTGGTAGATCTTTACACAGGTGAGTTATGATGTGGTAATATTCAGTGTTGAGGAGTAACGGGATACATGTGTTTAGGATACAAACATGAGTAACTGTGTTCCGATACCAGTACAATGCAAATAGACAGTATTAGACACAGATTTTACTCCTAACGGTGTAGTCTTTACTCCTAACGGCCTAGTCTATACTCCTTTACTCCTAACAATGTAGTCTTTACTCCTTTACTCCTAACAATGTAGTCTTTACTCCTTTACTCCTAACGGCCTAGTCTATACTCCTTTACTCCTAACAATGTAGTCTTTACTCCTTTACTCCTAACAATGTAGTCTTTACTCCTTTACTCCTAACAATGTAGTCTTTACTCCTTTACTCCTAACGGCCTAGTCTATACTCCTTTACTCCTAACAATGTAGTCTTTACTCCTTTACTCCTAACAATGTAGTCTTTACTCCTTTACTCCTAACGGCCTAGTCTATACTCCTTTACTCCTAACAATGTAGTCTTTACTCCTTTACTCCTAACGGTGTAGTCTTTACTCCTTTACTCCTAACGGTGTAGTCTTTACTCCTTTACTCCTAACGGTGTAGTCTTTACTCCTTTACTCCTAACAATGTAGTCTTTACTCCTTTACTCCTAACAATGTAGTCTTTACTCCTTTACTCCTAACGGTGTAGTCTTTACTCCTTTACTCCTAATGGTGTATTATTTACTCCTTTACTCCTAACGGTGTAGTTTTTACTCCTTCACTCCTAGCGGTGTAGTATTTACTCCTTCACTCCTAACGGTATAGTCTTTACTCCTTTACTCCTAACGGTGTAGTCTTTACTCCTTTACTCCTAACGGTGTAGTCTTTACTCCTTTACTCCTAACAATGTAGTCTTTACTCCTTTACTCCTAACGGTGTAGTCTTTACTCCTTTACTCCTAACGGTGTAGTCTTTACTCCTTTACTCCTAACAGTGTAGTCTTTTCTCCTTACTCCTAACGGTGTAGTCTTTACTCCTTTACTCCTAACAATGTAGTCTTTACTCCTTTACTCCTAACGGTGTAGTCTTTACTCCTTTACTCCTAACGGTGTAGTCTTTACTCCTTCACTCTTAGTGGTGTATTATTTACTCCTTTACTCCTAACGGTGTAGTCTTTACTCCTTTACTCCTAATGGTGTATTATTTACTCCTTTACTCCTAACGGTGTAGTTTTTACTCCTTCACTCCTAGCGGTGTAGTATTTACTCCTTCACTCCTAACGGTGTAGTCTTTACTCCTTTACTCCTAACGGTGTAGTCTTTACTCCTTTACTCCTAACAATGTAGTCTTTACTCCTTTACTCCTAACGGTGTAGTCTTTACTCCTTTACTCCTAACAGTGTAGTCTTTACTCCTTTACTCCTAACGGTGTAGTCTTTACTCCTTCACTCTTAGTGGTGTATTATTTACTCCTTTACTCCTAACTGTGTAGTATTTACTCCTTCACTCCTAACGGTGTAGTCTTTACTCCTTTACTCCTAACGGTGTAGTCTTTACTCCTTTACTCCTAACAATGTAGTCTTTACTCCTTTACTCCTAACGGTGTAGTCTTTTCTCCTTTACTCCTAACAATGTAGTCTTTACTCCTTTACTCCTAACAGTGTAGTCTTTACTCCTTTACTCCTAACAATGTAGTCTTTACTCCTTTACTCCTAACGGTGTAGTCTTTACTCCTTTACTCCTAACAATGTAGTCTTTACTCCTTTACTCCTAACAGTGTAGTCTTTACTCCTTTACTCCTAACAGTGTAGTCTTTACTCCTAACAGTGTAGTCTTTTCTCCTTACTCCTAACGGTGTAGTCTTTACTCCTTTACTCCTAACAGTGTAGTCTTTACTCCTTTACTTTTAATGGTGTAGTCTTTACTCCTTTACTCCTAACAGTGTAGTCTTTACTCCTTAACTCCTAACGGTCTAGTCTTTACTCCTTTACTCCTAACAGTGTAGTGTTTACTCCTAACGGTGTAGTCTTTACTCCCAACAGTGTAGTCTTTATTCCTTTCCTCCTAATGGTGTTTTCTTTGCACTTTTACTCCTAACAGTGTAGTCTTTACTCCTTTGCTTCTAACGGTGTAGTTTTACTCTTTCACTCCAAGCGCTGTAGTCTTTACTGCTTTACGCCTAATGGTGTAGTCTTTACTCCTTAGCTCCCAATGGTGTAGTGTCATTGACCGGATCCACAACCGAGGTGAAGAGTCAAGTGCAGGTCTAATAGGCAAATATTCAAAGTCCAAAAACAGTCCAGGTTCGATATCAGAAAATCCCTCCAACAATACACAAACAAGAATGCAGCCAAAAAACGAGATACAAATGCCAAAAACCATAAACAAAGCAGGGGTACAAAACCAGAAAACGCTATACATACAAAGGAACGGCTCAGAATTGTAGAAAACACCAAACAAGACTTCACACAGAACAAAGGCCAACATGGAGGTTTTAAACATACAAAATGGCCTCTGATTGCGATCAGGTGGGAAACCCTGGACTAAAAATCAGGTGAGGGTGACCTCTGTGGGCAGGGAGGGGCAACAGCAGCCTGAGATGTGACATCACCCTCCCCTTGACGGGTGGCTCCCGACGCACGAAATGTCCGCCTCCGGGGTCGACCCCTGGGTCTAGGAGCAGGACAGCCAGGATGATCTCTATGGAAATCTGTGATCAACGAAGGGTCCAGAATGTTTTCTGCAGGGACCCACGAGCGTTCTTCTGGACCATACCCCTCCCAATTCACCTCGGCATCGGGAGTCTAACAACGTGCGGACACTATATGCAGGGGAGCCATCCACGTCTAGAGCTTGGGAGGGGGGGTCACTGTTGCTGTTTCGACCTGAGAAGAGACAGACACCAATTTTAACAAAGAAACATGAAACGTGGGTGAGATACGGTATGAAGGAGGGAGTTCTGATAAGAGACTGGGGTGATTTGTCTTAAAACCAACAAACCTGGGGCTTAATTTCCTGCAAGGCAGCTTTAGCCTTAAATCTCTGGTAGATAGCCATACCATTT
Source organism: Prochilodus magdalenae (assembly GCA_024036415.1). Lineage (NCBI taxonomy): Eukaryota > Metazoa > Chordata > Actinopteri > Characiformes > Prochilodontidae > Prochilodus > Prochilodus magdalenae. Next base: position 14,787 of record JAMWET010002915.1, read on the forward strand.
GGCCTGGAGTTAGAGGAGCTACATTACAAAGATGGCGATTTGCCTGAATGGCATGTCTCAGAATAGCTCTCTGAAGGCGCACATGCGCTTCCTCCCATGTTTGTGCACTCCTTCTCATCCAGTAATCAACGGAAGGTACAGTGGATGGCTCACCTGTCCAGGGGAACAATGGTGGCTGGAATCCTAGAACACATTGGAATGGTGTTAAGTGTGTGGATGAACTGATTAAAGAGTTCTGTGCATATTCAGCCCATGGTAGGTACTGTGACCAGTCATTCTGTGATCGACTGCAATATAACTGCAATATGACTGCAATATGACCTCTCTCCACCTGCCCATTAGCCTGTGGGTGGTAGCCTGATGTCAGACTAATATTGATGTTTAGGTGGTTACAAAAGGCTTTCCAAACATGTGAAGTGAACTGAGGGCCTCGATCAGAGACAATGTCCTCTGGTATGCCATACAAACGGAAAACATGATGGAACAGGGCTTCGGCTGTTTCCATGGCACTGGGCAGCTTTTTCATAGGCACCAATCTGCATGCCTTCGAAAATCTGTCTATTATTACTAAAATGGTAGTACTTCCCTGAGAGTTAGGAAGGTCGGAGATACTTAAGTCAATACTTATGTGTGACCAAGGTCTGTTGGGGATGGGTAATGGTTCTAAAAGCCCTGCTGGAAGCTGCCTAGGCGACTTACTTTGTGCACATACTGTACACGATTTCACAAACTGATACATGTCCCGATCAACTTCAGGCCACCAGAATTTATTTTTAACTAGTACCCTGTACGTTGGATGCCCAGGTGGCCAGAACTAGGCGTAGAATTAACCAGATCCAGCACCTTCCGTCTCATGGAAGAAGGTACGTACTCCTTATTAGGGGGACAATCTGGCAGAGTGGGTTCTGTCTCCCTTTCCCTCTGAATTTCGTCCATGAGTTCCCACCTGATAGGGGCTACAACACAAGCTGGGTTAATAATGGTTTCGTTAGTACTATGTGTAGACTCCTTTTCCCATATTCTAGATAGAGCGTCAGCTTTCATGTTCTTAGTCCCTGGACGATAGGTTACATTGAAATTAAAACGTGTGAAGAACAGAGCCCAACATGCTTGTCTGGGATTCTGTAAGGGTTCGGCTGTACCGCCAGGAGAAGGCGGCCATGGCCACACCATCCTGGCGGAACTACAGCCCGGAACTCCAAACCCCAGAATGCCCCGGGCTGATCAAGCCACTGAGCGGCTCCTGAGGCGGTAGTCATATAAGCCCCTACCACACAAACACCTCCGCTGCACCTTTGTAGAGGGGTAGCCGGTACGGTACACCAGAAAGCTAAGCAAAAGAAAAGAGAAAAAGAAAAGAAAACAGAAAGCTAAGCTAAGCTAAGCTAAAGAAAAGAGAAAAAGAAAAGAAAAAAGGAAAAGAGAAAAGTAACAAGTGTAGAGAGTGTGGGTCACTCTCCACGCATAAATCCACAAGTCCCCATTCTGTTAAACCCTCTTCTGTTTATTTGTGATTTTTATCAACTTCTTGTTTTGTTTTGAGAACGCAATCCTGGCGTCTCCTTTCTTTGTTTTTCCCACGATTTCTCCCTCACAAGCCCAGTTTTCCCACAGAGTGCACCCCAAGGCTTGGATGACCCCGAGCCAATGCAGCTAGGTGGCTTGCACCCACATGGGGGGCCACCCAGCCGGGGAACAGGTTTTGGGAAAAGCCCAAGTGCATTCCGGGCTTCGGGCCTCAGAGCGGATAATAACACACCCTCGCTCAACACTGCTGTGTTCCTCAGGGTTACCCTGTCATGGTCAGACCATCGACCAATCCCCCTCCGTGCCTTTATTGACTCCGGTGCGGCGGGGAGTTTTATCGACAGGGACAACGACACATCCACCCTGGCGGATTTCCGATGCCAGCCCATGGACAGGAACTATATCCAGGTAATGGACCCTAGATGGTCAGAGCCAGCAGGGGCCGGGCGTGGTGAAGCCCCACTGCAGCCCAGGTTCCCACTGACCCTGCGGGTGGGCCCCCATGTGGAGAATCTAGTGTTGTACCTAACCTGCATTCCCCAACTCCATCTGGGGTCCCCATGGCTGGTACAACATAACCCCCACATTGACTGGGCTACCCGTTCAAAAGTGGCTTGGGGTCCGCAGTGCCAGGGGGCGTGCTTGAGCCAGCAGTCCTCCCACCGCTCTGAGGGGTCAGCAGCACCTCCACTGGGTCCCGACCTCTCAAAGGTTCCCATGGAGTATCATGACCTCCGAGCGGTCTTTAGTAAAGACAAGGCGCATGTGCTGCCTCAACACAGGGAGTACGACTGTGCGGTTAACCTCCTGCCTGGGACAACCCCTCCCCCAGGCAGGTTGTTCTCTCTGTCCAACCCCTGAGAAGGTGCTATGGAGGCGAGTAACAAGTCCGGGAGGCACTGGCTTAATGGTTTTCATTCCAGCCATCAACCTCTCCGGGCAGGGCAGGGTTTCTATCTTTGTGGGAAGAAGGAGTGGGACGCTATATCCGCCCCTGCATTTGAGTATCGGGGGCCTCACTCCATCGACAGTAAAGGACCGCTAACCCTTGCCGTTGATGAACACTGCGTTTGAGGCAGTGGCAGCAGGTTTGCGGTGTTTCAAAACACAAAAAAACAAAAGGACCAAAATACTGGGACCTGCCAGTGCCTACACCTCATCCGCATACGGCAAGGGGATAGTGGAAATGGGCTTTCATCACCCTTCTGGTCATTACCGAGTACCACGTGATGCCCGTTGGGTTGATGAATGCCTCCCGCCGTCTTTCAGCGGTTCACTATGAGGTCCTTGAGGGAGGCCCTGGACCGCTATGACCTACATGTACCGTCGAAACGACTATCCTATATTTTCAGGTCGTACCCACGAGGAACGACGTAGCCATGGTCCGGGCAGTGGTTCTCCCAGTTTGCTGCTTGGAGAACCACCTGTACGTGAAACTGGAAAAGTCGGCAGTTTCCAATTGTGCCCAAGGTTTCTTTTTATGGGATTTATTGTCTCCAAGGGAGACCCTGGCCATGGCCCGGCTAAGATCGCCCCGCTGTGGGTCCGGGGAGTTTTGGCCGACATCCATCCGTCCTCAACCTAAAGGTGCTTAGTCGCAGGCGATTCCTAGTTGTTTCGGCGAAGAACTTCTTCTCGGATGTTTTGTTCAGAAACTTTCAGCGGCATGTGCACAAGTACCACCTTTACCACTCTGACCATCGTAAAACCACCCGTGGCTTTTCCATTTTAACCAACTGAGGGCCCTTTGCCCACCTTCTGTCTCCCACTGAAGAGCTTTTACTTTTCCTCATTCAACAGGAAAGTCAGAGGTGCCTGCCACAGAACGGAATCCTCGAATGAATCTACGTAAAAATGAGCAAATCCTAAAAAATCTCTGCGTTTCCTTGACTGTACCCAGGTTTGAGGCCAACTGCACTAGCAGCTGACAACTTTACTTTCATCCATGTGTACGTCCTTCAACATCTATAACATACCCCCAAAAAGGAATCTGTGATTTGTGAAATTCCACATTTTCTCTGCAAACCAACACTGGTTTGTTCTAAGCAGTCTTTGAAGGACTTGCTGAACATGACTTTGATGTTCCTTCAAGGACTGAGAGTAAACCAAGATGTCGTCCATGTATACTATTACCCATCGATCTAACATGTCTCTTAAGACTTCATTGATGAAGGCTTGGAAAACCGAGGGTGCATTGACCAATCCATATGGCATTACTTTATATTCATAGTGCCCCCTAGTGGTCACAAATGCCGTTTTCCATTCGTCCCCCTGTCTTATTCGGATTAAGTTGTAGACACTTTTCAAATCCAGCTTGGTGAAAATGGAAGTGCCTCTAAGTTTTTCCAGAGCTGGAGGTACTAAAGGGAGGGGATATGGGTATATTACCGTGATTTCATTTAAACCTAGATAATCGATACAGGGACGGAGACCTCCCCCCTTCTTTTCAATAAAGAAAAAACTAGCAGCTGCTGGAGAGGTGGAGGGACGAATGTAACCAGCCCTTACAGCCTCATCTATGTATTCATCTAGGGCTTTCGACTCAGGGATTGACAGTGGATAAATTCTATTTCTCGGAGGAGCTGTGCCTGGCAAAAGGTCTATAGCACAGTCCCATGATCGGTGAGGTGGTAACTGACTAGCCTTACTCTTGGAAAACACTTCCCACAAATGCTTGTAACAATCAGGAATAAACACGTGCTGTGAGTTATTGGGGCTTTCTACTGTGGTTGACATAACTGGAATGTTAATACAGTGCTGAAAACAATGTGGCCCCCACTTAGTGATCCCCCCAGGAAATCTGAGGTTGGTGTTTTTATAGCCAAGGGAAGCCCATTGTTCAGAGCAATTGACGTCTGAATAAACTGATTAAGAGTCAAAGCTTCTTCCCGACAGGCCATTTCTGCCCGAAGTCCTCTCTTGTATACAGTACGCAGAGCAGGATTACTCCACCCACTTCCAGTGGCAAGGGTGCGGAATTCTAAGGCATATTCTGCTGCTGACCGATTACCTTGTTTGATCTCACATAAGAGAGAACCTATATCCTTAGCCAGCCAAGGATCAAAAACTGCCTTAAAGAGTGAGTAAGACTGGGTTTCAGATTTCAAGGCTTCGCTATTCTGTGACCACAATGCTGTAGCCCATTGTTTAGCCTTACAAGTGAGTAAAGAGATAATTAATTTTATCAGTATCTGAGCAGAATTGTCCAGGGTTGTGCTCAATATACAAACTACACTGCATTAGAAAAGATCCACATTCATCAGGGGAACCATTATATCTCTCTGGAACAGCGGCCCTTAGAACTGGCTGAGGCATGGAAGACATCGAGCCGGAGGCAGTAGATTGGGAAGAAACTGGCTGGTTACATTGTGAAGTTTTTAGGCTCCGAAGGAAAGATGCATTGTAACAATTGCTGCATCATACTCCTCAATTCTTCCATTTTCTGTTCATGCTGAGACATACGAACTTCTAAACCTGCTGGCCCCATGTTTTTGGTGAAGTCTTCTGTCATTGACCGGATCCACAACTGAGGTGAAGAGTCAAGTGCAGGTCTAATAGGCAAATATTCAAAGTCCAAAAACAGTAAAGGTTCGATATCAGAAAATCCATCCAACAATACACAAACAAGAATGCGGCCAAAAAACGAGATACAAATGCCAAAAACCATAAACAAAGCAGGGGTACAAAACCAGAAAACGCTATACATACAAAGGAACGGCTCAGAATTGTAGGAAACACCAAACAAGACTTCACACAGAACAAAGGCCAACATGGAGGTTTTAAACATACAAAATGGCCTCTGATTGCGATCAGGTGGGAAACCCGAGACTAAAACTCAGGTGAGGGCGACCTCTGTGGGCAGGGAGGGGCAACAGCAGCCTGAGATGTGACATGTAGTCTTTACTCCTAACAGTGTAGTATTTACTCCTTGGCTCCTAACAGTGTAGTCTCCAATGCGTAACCCTGATGGTGTGGTCTTTACTTCTTTACTCCTAACTGTGTAGTCTTTATTCTTTACAGTTTTGTCTTTACTACTAAAGGACACTCTCTGAAATGTGGTTTGTTGTTCAGCCTAATAATGCCCACTTGGTACTAAATCCTCTTTGGACCATGTATTGCGAGTTTACATGAAAAGCTACCAAATTCATATTCAACACTTAGAATCAACTCCAGACCTTTTATCTCCTGAAGTTGTGGAACAGGCCACAACAGGCCAGAAAACAAAAAAATTCTAATTACTTCTAAATATTTAAACGTGTACATACTTCTAACCTCCCAAAAATGAATCACCCTGTGTGCTTAAGGACATTAATGATAATTAACAATATGATGATATAACATTATGGTACAAAGGAGTGATAAAATTCCAGCCTACAGGAAACTCTTCTTAGATTTGAGGCTGAAAGACTTAACTGACGGACAGGGACTACCGGTGTTTCACAGTGTGTTCATGGTATGAAGTTCCCTGTGGTGATCTTTCAGAAATTGGCTGTGAAGGATCTACGCCAACCTTAAGAAGGGGTTTTTATTCACAAGACAGTAGTCCCTGTGCATCAGTTTCATTTTTTGCCACAATTCCAAGAAGAATTCCTTGTAGACTGGGATTTTAGCCACTGCTGATAGACCCATATAATGTACGCTTCCATACACCTGCAGATTCTGCTACTACCTTTACACTATAACCTTTGGTACACCCAAATGCAGTCACTCCTATATATGTATACACAGGTGTGTGTGTGTGTGTATCCACCTAAATAAATGAACTGCAGATTTAAATATTATGTAAAAATTACTTATCATTTAAATAGAAATAACTAAATGTGGTTACTCTCTAAACCTCTTTGACCCTCACTCACTCCTACTCTGTGCAGAATGAGGGTTCTGCTCGCTGTCACCATTCTTGTGATCGTGGCCAGAGCAGCCAGTGTCTCTCTGGAGGATCTGGAGTTCCATGCCTGGAAAGAGAAGTTTGGTGAGTATATATTGATATAGCGCCCCCTGCTAATAACAGAAACTATAAACTGATTTAAAACTTTTTCCTCAGATTCGGTAAATAAACAGTAGCTGTGTGTAACTGTACACTTACATCATCAGCAGTGTGGGATTAGACCAGGGTGTGCAGCATGTGTTTGGAATGAAGGAGTGTATGTGTGTCTATCAGGTAAGAGTTACGGGTCAGAGGAGGAGGAGTCTCAGCGTAAGATGATCTGGCTGGACAATCGTAAGATGGTCCTGGAGCACAACCTGCTGGCTGACCAGGGGATCAAGAGCTACAGACTCGGGATGAACCAGTTTGCAGACATGGTGAGATACCTTATACTGAGACCTGCAGCTGTTAGCTGTTCAGTTATTATGGGCTGTTTAGAATCCCTTACCACCATCTTCTCCACCTCCTCCCTCGGTACCAAATTCCTCTTCACAATCTCTTTCTCCATCATCTTCCTCTCCACCATCTCCCTCTCCACCACTTCCTTTCACATCACCCCCCTCTCCACCTTCTTTTTCTCCACCTTCTCCTTTTTCACCATCTACCTGTCCACCATCACCTTCGTCAATTTATTTTTTGCCACCATCTCCATCTTCTGTCACTTTAAAAGGATAACCAGGAACACCAGGCCAGGTTCAGCGGCAGACTGGGATCCTTCAACATGACAGAGGTTCCCAGTGCAACTGCAGACATCAGAAAGACACGTGTTGGTGCTCCGCCAAGTGATATAGACTGGAGGAAAAAAGGCTGCGTGACTCCAGTTAAAAACCAGCGATTGCCCTGTCAATCCAGCTGGGCCTTCGCTGTGGTGAGTAACAGCAGGACAGACGAGGTAGAAGAAGGATTTATAAACTCTCTATATTATATATTAGCAGTATTATATACAATAAATATTATATGTATTTAACTATGTACATTATATAATCATATCTCACTGACGGTGACGCCTTAACTATGCTGCCCCCCTTCCAGTCAGAGTAGTGTTCAGCACTCTCCTAATAAGCTCTGAATTCTGGAAGTCTGCTGAACTGGGGGGTTTCGTTACTAACCGTACTGGAGTGTTTATCTCTGATATGTTTGTAGTACAGGTCTCTCTGCCTCAGGCTGTGGCACTCCTCTACATACCTGCCCGGTCAGAGCCAGATATTATCCGTTACCTCTGCAGAACAGAACATCTGTAAGAGTTTCTCAGCAGTGTTTGGAGCCCATCTGTATGGCTGCTACTGGTGTTTTTTGAGTTTGAGGACTACCTGGACTGGGCAGGGATCAGAAAGTGGATGTCATTGTAATCCACTATACTACAGCCCAGGGCTGAACATTAAGACCCAATCCCATTTCTTACTTTTCCCTCTACCCCTTGTTTTCAAGTATAACCCTCCGCCTTGAAACTGAGTTACAAGGGGTGGTGTTTTAAATCTTCCCCCTATGAAATGGGACCACCCCTCAAGAACCGAACGAGTCATCAGTTGTCGTCAGCGGCTTTTATGTAAACAGACGAAAAGCATGAGCGCTCAGTTCAGTTTTACCCATTAAACAGTTTAACAAGTCACCCAATAAACAAGTGCTGAAACAGAAAACTACTTCATTACTATGACTTCATTAACAGGGTGCTAGGGGTGCTCTGTAGGCGACCCTGCCAGTCTGCAGTGACAGCAGAGGAGGGTGAAGTTCAGCTCCTCACTACTTAAATACATTTAGGGCATCATATACCTTCAAAGACGCAGATGACCATTATTTATTGTCCCTGCCAAGAATTAAACTGGGCTTTTTAATCTCCAGCTTCATGATTGAATTTCCCCTTTCCTCCTTAAATGGTGCAGCAACCTCAGGTACCAGAACATACTGCTGCGCCATTTAAGGTGGACAGGGAAATTTCCCTAGATGTCGACTGAGGCAAAATGACCATAAACCTCTCAATCTTACCATTAATAGTGACAACTCTACCCTTCAGAGAGTCTCCTCTCATCCCGCCATTCAGAATAAACCTGAGGTCGGACAGAGATGCAGCAGCTCCTTACTGCTCTTGTGTACTGTAGAGTCTAGGTGGTTTCTCTCCAGCTCTGTTGGTGAAGAATAGCAGGTTCTGGCTGAACACGTTTGTTGCCTTGTGTGTCAGTGATGTCAGGTTCTGTGCCGGTTCTGGCATTATTGTCTCCAGTCAGAAGAACATTCCCCTGGACCTTAAACTGATCACTCTCTGACTGGAGATCCTCTTTCTAAGCATGTGTCTGTACCTGGATCTCTTTCAGACAGGGGCACTGGAGGGGCAGATGTTCCTGAAGATGGGAAAGCTGATATCTCTGAGTGAGCAACAGCTGGTGGACTGCTCCCGGGACAATGGAAACAATGGCTGCAATAAAGGATGGCCACACAGGGCCTTCGAGTACATTATGTTCGATAAAGGCCTGGAGGCAGAAATCACCTATCCCTATGTCGCCCAGGTGAGGCAACACCTATGATAAGCGGCGCTTCTGAAGTAGGAGGTTATCTGTCCATCAACTTGTCCTCATTTTTTCTTCTCTGTCTCCAGCAAGGGCGGTGCCAGTATAAGCCACAAAATGCTGTGGCTACATGCCGTGAGTACTACTTAAATTACTTTGGAGGTGAGGACTATCTGAAGGACCTTGTAGCCACAATTGGACCCATTGCTGTGGCCATAGATGCGACCAAGAAAAGCTTTCAGCACTACAAATCAGGTGACACTCAGAAACAAATCGTTACTCATCATCTGGGGTTAAACTGGGATTGTACAGGTGAAGCTCTATTTGTTCCTCAGGTGTCAGCAATGTGGGACCAATATTGTCCAGCATATGTGGTATTATTTAGAGTGTGCACAATGACAACCAATAGCCTAAACATACGACTTAAAGCAGTAACCGTTTTTTTGACTGGTGGAAGAAGTTTACTGATTGGTTACTGCAGTTTAGTGATTGGTTATTGAAAGTTTGGTTATTGGTTAAGGAAATTTGGTGTTTGGGTAATGAAGTTTACTGATTGGTTAATGAGATTCATTGCTTGGTTAATTAAGTTTAGTGAATGAATGTGTTAATTTCAGGTGTGTATGATGAGCCAAACTGCAGCAGCGAGCAGTTGTCTCATGCTGTCCTGGTTGTTGGTTATGGTCGTGAAGGTCAGCAGGACTACTGGCTGGTCAAGAACAGGTAAATGAAGGAGCTAGCCAATCACCAAAAGGACAACTCCAGATCACAGTGAACACAGAAAGAATAGAAATATTTCATCTACACAATTTCAACACTTTCAAAAATATCCCATAGCCTATAGAGTCTCATTATAGGCCAGTATTTTACCTTGTAATTGGCTTTATATATTCTATAAGCACACCGCATTATGTGTATGAGCTGTCAGTCTTGCTACAGCTTCTAAATCAAGATATGAAGAAAAGTCTCTCAAATGGAGGCTTGTTGATTCGCCCCAAATCAATATGTCTCAATAACGCAATACATTTTGGAGTCCTGATTATGTGCCCCAACAACATCCAGGCATTTATAATTATCTTAAATACGGAGCTAATTTAGTTTTAGTCACTTGTCTTATATATATATATATATATATATATATATATATATATATATATATATATATATATATATATATACACTGCCCTCCATAATTATTGGCACCCCTGGTTAAGATGTGTTCTTTAGCTTCTCATAAATTGTGTTTTAATAAACTCAATAATGATAATAAACTCAAGTAATAATATAGGACCACGATGGAAAAAAAGAGTAAAATCCAACCTTTAACTCAAGGGGGAAATAAAATCCCTGACTAAGAAATAATTATTCTTCATAAAATCACCTGTTCCACAATTATTGCTTTTTTGGATCCTAACAATCCCCCCTAACAATTCTTAGGAAATAAATTTAATAAAAGTATTTCTGTCACTTCTACAGTAGTTTACAAAGTTGACCGGAGTATGTAGGAACATTTAATTAGTAATTCACAACTTCCTGTTTCCCTGGGGTATACAGTGCCCTCCATAATTATTGGCACCCCTGGTTAAGATGTGTTCTTTAGCTTCTCATAAATTGAGTTTTTTTCAAAATAATATAGGACCACGATGGAAAAAAAGAGTAAAATCCAACCTTTAACTCAAGTGAATTTTAAGGGAGAAATAAAATCCCTGACTAAGAAATAATTATTCTTCATAAAAATCACCTGTTCCACAATTATTGGTACCCCTAACAATTCTTAGGAAATAAATTTAATAAAAGTATTTCTGTCACTTCTACAGTAGTTTACGAAGTTGATCAGAGTATGTAGGAACATTTAATTAGTAATTCACAACTACCTGTTTCCCTGGGGTATAAATATGATGTGACACAGAGGCCATTTCTCTTCAACATGGGAAAGACAAAGGGACATACCATTCAAGTAAGGCAGATGTGTGTTGACCTTCACAAGTCAGGCAATGGCTACAAGAAAATAGCCACTCGCCTACACCTGTCCATATCTACTGTCAGAGGAATTATTATGAAGTTTAAAACAACTGGAACAGTGGTAAACAAGCCTGGATTAAGATGCAAGTTTATTTTGCCACCACGCACAGTGAGGAGGATGATAAGAGAAATAAAAAGTTCTCCAAAGCTCACTGTTACAGAATTGCAACAAATGGTAGCTTCTTGGGGTCACAAAGTCTCCAAAACAACCATCAGGCGCTATCTAGATGCCAAAAAGCTGTTTGGGAGGCATGCACGGAAAAAACCTTTTCTCACTCACAATCATAAACGCAAACGTTTGGAGTTTGCTAAGCGGTACTGGGACTTCAACTGGGACTGTGCTTTGGTCAGATGAAACAAAGATAGAGCTTTTTGGCAACAAATGCTCTAAGTGGGTCTGGCGTAACACAAGAGCTGAGTATGCAGAAAAGCACCTCATGCCCACTGTGAAATACGGGGGAGGATCAGTGATGCTGTGGGCCTGTTTCTCTTCCAAAGGCCCTGGGGAACCTTGTTAGGGTGCATGGCATCATGAATGCTCTGAAATACCAGGACATTTTAAAACTAAATCTGGTGGCTTCTGCCCGAAAGCTGAAGATGGGTCGTCACTGGGTCTTTCAGCAAGATAATGACCCTAAACATATGGCCAAATCTACACAGAAATGGTTCACCACACACAGAATCAAGCTCCTCCCATGGCCATCTCAGTCCCCAGACCTCAACCCCATTGAAAACCTGTGGGGTGAGCTGAAGAGGAGAGTGCAGAGGAGAGGACCCAGGTTGCTGGATGATTTAGAGAGAATGTGCAAAGAGGAATGGTCAAAGATCCCTCTTTCTGTATTCTCCCATCTTGTGAAACATTATAGGAGAAGATTAGGTGCCCTTCGTTGGCAAAAGGGGGTTGTACAAAGTATTAACATCAGGGGTGCTAATAATTGTGGCACACATGATTTGATGTTAAACAATTATTTCTTAATGTGGGATTTTTTTCCTACTGAATAAATTCACTTGAGTTAAAGGTTGGATTTTACTCTTTTTTTCCATCATGGTCCTATATTATTTTGAAAAAAAAAATCAATTTATGAGAAGCTAAAGAACACATCTTAACCAGAGGTGCCAATAATTATGGAGGGCACTGTATATATATATATTAGTCACATTTTCATTAATTTAATTACTTTTACAAATTTTTAGTCATGCTGTACTCACTCTACGAAATGACATGACTGTTGTTGCTTTTAATCAGATTTTTTGTAGACTTTAATGAGTCAGTTGTGTTGTTTCAATGAAAGTGTTTTTTTAATGTAATCTTGTTGGGTAAAACTCATTGGCTCATTCTGATTTCCTCAAAAGACTAAAACTGTCATTAAACAGGCATGAAACATAAACACTGCTCGGGAGGGAGAGGCTCTTTAATTAAGACATCAAATTGAGATAAGAGCTCTGAATATGCCACACTAATATATTAATATATTTCACAGCTATGGTCCTGGTTGGGGTGACGGAGGCTACATCAAGATGTCCAGGAACAACGATAACCAGTGTGGTATTGCCACATACATCACCTACCCTGTGGTTTGAAGGTATGACTTCATTACGGGGGTTCCACTTCCTGTCCACAGAAAACTACACTGCTGAGTTTGGTTCCAGCTGCAAGTGGTCAATAAGACCCAGTGTTCAGAAGTGGCTATTGGAGACTTTCAGGTTATTGGACCTGTTATTATCACATAACATCTTGGCAGCACTTTCTATGAATCCTGTATCATAACACTGTCTTAATACATGCATAAGGTGTTATACAGCATTCATAATACCTTATAATACCAGGCATAAGCCTGTATAGTTACTACAACTCGTAATAATTACATGCATTACACTCTGTACTCTATATAACAAACTGATTTTCTGTGAAGGTGCTTTGAGACACCGTTGGTTGTAAAAAGCGCTATACAAATAAATAAAGACCACATCATCAGTAGATCTGTTCGCACGGTAGGCGAACTGATGTGGGTCCAAGGTGCTGGGAGGGGACCTGATTATTCATGTCATTATAACTACTTAAAAGACATTAAATAAGATTATGCCTATTATTATTAGGTGTTATACATGCTTTATAACACCTCATAAATGCATTTATAGTGCATTAGAGTACAGGACACATAGTGAGTGTTACCGCTGCAGGTTAGTGGATCTCCTGGAGCTGGGATGGAACCTCCTGAAGGTGGAACAGTACCACATCACATCTCTAGCTGTAATACAACATTCAGGATGCAGTAGATCATGTGACTGAGTTCTATTAAATGTTGTTTTTTCTAGATTGGAGAGAGACAGATCCAGACAACCTCATGAAGGAGGACGTGGTCTGATCAGATCAGAATTTATTAATGCAGCAAAATAAAACAAAAAAAAAATCTTTTACATTTTGTTATCTTTCCTTTTTTAATTTTTAATGTTGAACATACAATAAACATCTCCTGAATCAGTTCAATCAGTGTGAAATATTACTGTTTCTGACTGATATGAATATCTAATAAACTTCTAGCATTCACAGAATCCACAACACGTGTAATGGCTTTGATTGATGCTGTGAGTAAGGTTAGTTTGAGTTAGCGAGCCCTCAGTGACTGAGGAGTTCAGTGGGGTTAAACAGCTACAGATGAAACCTGTTATTCATGGAGGAGGTTGTATTTGGAGAGTACAGTAATTTCAATTACTGAATTCAATTCAATTTAATTAAATTCAATTCAACTTCATTGTCATTATACCAATACAGGGTTGTACAGTATAACGAAACACGGTCAGGCTCCTTCTCCAGTGCAGTGAATAATGTATATATATATATATATGTATATATATATATATATATATATATATATATATATATATATATATATATATATATATATATATATAGTGCAAAGGCAATAGACAAAAACAATGTGTGCAAACAGACAATAGACAAAACAATGTGTGCAAAGAGTAGCGCAGTATCAGTAAGTATGTGGTTTAAACAGTATGGATATATAAAGTGTACAGTGCAGGTGGGAAAATAGCAGCTTAATGTTCAGTAACAGCCAAATGCTTGTACAGATGCTCAGTATAGATAACAAATATGGATAAATAAGAACAAAATAAAAACAAAACTGGATGTTCAAGTATACAGGTTGAGTTAAAGTGCGGTGTAAACAGTCCTGTGAGGTAGAGGAACTACAAATCAGTAGCAGACCTTAGTGGTGTAGTCATGTTCTGTTAGTTGCTGCTGGTGTGACCAGTTTGACAGCTCTAGGGTAGAAACTGTTCCTGAACCTGGTGGTTCTGGCTCGGATGTTCCGGTACCTCTTTCCGGAGGGAAGAGGTTGGAAAAGGGGATGGCTGGGGTGTGTGGGGTCTGAGGATATGTGGGCTGCTTTCCTCAGACATCTCTTGTCATAGATGTCCTGTATGGGTGGGAGGGTAGATGCGGTGATGTGCTGTGCAGTCTTTACCACCCACTACCACTACCATACCACAGAGTGATGCAGCTTGTCAGGATGCTCTCCACGGTGGATCTGTAGAAGTTGCAGAGGAGCTGCTGTGGCAGATTGACTCTCCTCAGCCTTCGTAGAAAGTGGAGGCATTGTTGGGCCTTTCTGACAAGGTGTGAAGTGTTGGTTGTCCAAGTAAGATACTCAGCTAAGTGGACAACGAGGAACTTAAAGGTGCTCACTCATTCCACCAACGTGCCTCCAATGTTCAGTGGTGTGTGCGTTCTTCCCCACTTCCTGAAGTCAATGATCAGCTCTTTGGTTTTGCTGACATTAAGGGAGAGGTTGTTAGCGGCACACTATTCTGTGAGGAGCTTGACCTCCTCTCTGTATGGGCCCTCATCATCATTGGTGATGTTGCCGATTATTGTTGTGTCATCGGCAAACTTGATGATGGTGTTGGAACTGTAGGTTGTAGTGCAGTCGTGGGTGTACAGAGTGTACAACAACGGGGAGAGAACAATGCCTTGGGGACATCCTGTGCTGAGTGTGAGGGAGGGTGAGGTGTGTTCACCCATCCTAACACACTGTGGTCTGCAACTGAGGAAGTCCATGATCCAGCTGCACAATGGGCTGCTTATTCCCAATGTGCTTAGCTTGTGGATGAGTCTGGAAGGGATGATCGTGTTGAAGGCGGAGCTGAAGTTGCTAAACAGCATCCTCACATATGAGTTAGTGCTGTCCAGGTGGTTGAGTGCGGTGTGGATTGCCAGGGAGACCGCATCATCAGTAGATCTGTTGGTTCGGTAGGCGAACTGATGTGGGTCCAGGGTGCTGGGAAGGCTTCTCTTTATATGAGACAGAATTAGTCTCTCGAAGCACTTCATGCTACTGCCATTGCAAGTCTTCCACTTGCAATGGCAGTAGCACAAGATTATCAGCATTGGTTTCCTTGTATTCTATCGAGTAGTTGTGTGCTGAAAGGCATACAGCCCACCGTTACAATCCCCCTCCAGATAGGTCTAGGGGTAATGGGGAAGCAACGTGGAGCGTGTAATGTGTGTCAGGGTAGGGAAGGACACAGGACATAAACAATATAGACAATACTGTACTGAGTAGAGAAGGCAAGGTGACAATACAAGACTGGATAGTCGCAGGATAGAGCTAGTAAAGCAAAACCAGAAAGAAAAAACAGAAAAGCAAGCAGTAGATTAACAGGCTAATTTCTGCCAAAATAAACACAACAGGTGGCACTCGCCCGCTTACCTGATTAACATCTTCAGCAGCGGGAGACTGTGGTTGTGCAGCTAAGAAATTTGGAACAAATATTTGGCAAAGGTAAGCACTTTTTCATTTTTATTTATTTATAATGTGGGTTTATCTTTTTGAGCTAGCTTGCACACAGTTAAGTGCACCTTTATTAGGCTAGCTAGCTAAGTTAGCTGCTTAACGTCAAAGCTAACAGTCATTTCAGTCAATGTCAGCTAGAAATTAGAATTATGTCAGTTTGCCAGCAAAATTGAAAGACTTAGACAACCTAGCTAGCTTGATTTGGTATGGAACCAACAATTAAAGCCTGCATTTGAGAACTTATCTAGCTAGCTAGATTAGCTGTTTATAATGGCAGTCAAAAGCTGTTAGCTGTTTGTTTTTTTTGTTTTTTTTGCATAAGCATGCTTAGCAGCCTTCCATAATTTATATTAACATGTTTATATTTAGCTAATTCATTGCTGCAGCATAGCCATGATAGCTCGCTCATTAGCCCGTATATTACTACACAGTTTTGGTCTTTGGAGCAGAGCTACTTTGGAACTACTCTTAGGGCAATGAAACTGTAAAGTGTGTAGTCTGCTCTTAAGGCAGGAAAAATGTGCTGTAAAGTGCATTTCTTCTCTTAAGGCAGGAGAAATGCTCTGTATAGTTTAGTTCTGCCCTTAATCCTGGAGAAATGCACTATACTGTTTAGTGTAGTTCTGCTTCTAGGGCAGGAGAAATGTACTGTATAGTGTAGTTCTGCTCTTAAGGCAGGAGAAATGTATTGTATAGTGTAGTTCTGCTCTTAAGGTAGCAGAAATATACTTTGTGGTGTAGTTCTGCCCTTAAGGCAGGAGAAATGCACTGTGCAGTCTAGTTCTGCCCTTAAGGCAGGAGAAATGTACTTTTCAGTCTAGTTCTGCTCTTGAGGCAGGAGAAATGCACTACACTGTGTAGTCTAGTTCTGCCCTTAAGGCAGGACAAATGCTCTGTGCAGTCTAGTTCTGCCCGTAAGGCAGGAGAATTGCACTTTCTAGTGTAGTTCTGCTCTTAAATCTGCTCTTAGGGCAGGAGAAATTTACTTTGTAGGGTAGTTCTGCTCTTAAGGCAGAAGAAATGTACTGTGTAGTCTAGTTCTGCCATTAAGGCAGATGAAATGTACTGTGTAGTCTAGTTCTGCTCTTAAGGGAGGAGAAATGTACTGTGTAGTGTAGTTCCACCCTTAGGGCAGGAGAAATGTACTGTGTAGTCTACTTCTGCTCTTACGGCAGTAGAAATGTTCTGTGTTGTCTAGTTCTGCCCTTAAGACAGGAGAAATGGACTGTGTAGTCTAGATCTGCTCCTAAGGCAGGAAAAATGTACTGTGTAGTGTAGTTCTGCTCTTAGGGCAGGAGAAATTTACTTTGTAGGGTAGTTCTGCTCTTAAGGCAGTAGAAATGGACTGTGTAGTCTAGTTCTGCTCTTAAGGCAGGAGAAATGCACTGTGCAGTCTAGTTCTGCCCTTAAGCGGGATGCATGCACTTTGTAGTCTAGCTCTGCCCCTAAGGCAGGAGAATTGCATTGTGTAGTTCTGCTCTTAATGCAGAAGAAATGTTCTCTGTAGTCTAGTTCTGATTTTAAGGCCAGAAGAATTTACTGCAGGGATGATGATTCACAGTGGTTAATATTATTCCACTGTATACAAGGTAATGCTGCTTTCAGGGCAGGAAAGATGGTTGGTATTGGTTGGGCAGGAAACCATAAGCTTTTTGCCTTCTTAACGTTAGCATGGGTCATCTTATACAGGGTAATGCAATTAATGCAATTTTGCAACCCTAATTTTGTTTTATTCCCTTGTTTAGGGAAAAATGGAGAATATTTGAATTGAAGGTGTCAGACAAAATGAATAAGGTTCAAGATCCTGACATCATCCAAGAAGTTGTTGTTTTTGAGGAGGAGAAGGACTTTATGCTGTCTTATATGAAGACGTTGTGAAGTATGAAGATGTTGTATTTTGGTTCATAACATCCCCTACCTACCTCTGACACCTTGCAAGTTCGTCTCAAATGACACAAATTGCCAGAAAAAAAACAAGATAAAGACAAAACCTGAACTGCAGGCCATGTGGAAGGACCTTACTAAATGGATCCAATCAGACAAGTACACTGAGATCAGGGAACTTTACAAGATGACAGATAGAGCACACAAACTTCAGTATTCTGTCGAGAAAACAAACTGCACTACATACTTATAGGCAGCAGGTTAAAAAGGCAAAACATATGGTCACTATGAATTACATTTACAAATGGAAAGAAAGCAGAGGGAGACATATATATATATATATATATATATATATATATATATATATATATGTGTGTGTGTGTGTGTGTGTGTGTGTGTGTGTGTATAATCTTAAATCCACAAAACAATGAAAAGTCACATACTTTTTGTGACTGATTACTTTGTAAATGCACTTTATGTTTGTTTATGTACCAAGTGAATTGAGAAGTAGCAATCCCAGTTTTTCTCTCTCTCCTTGTATGGGTGGACATGCAATATATCCCTCCTCCCCTCTCAGAAAGGTTTCAGCATACTAAAGAGATTAAAAATATATATATATATTAATTTGAATTGTCAATGGAGCAAAATAACTTGTTAGAATATCTATAGTACTTTTCGAAATTCCACAGCAGTAGTTCTGGCAAAATTTGACCGAAAAAGACAGTTCATTGCATGTTTTGTAAAAATCTAACTACTAAAAAATAACAATACATTACCACAGCTGTGAAAACACCACAGGAAATACTGTCATCCTGAAGAGCTTGATTCCTTCTTTACCTTTTCCATGGTCCCTGGCAGTCTTTTGCTGCAGCAAATGTGCTGGGATAAAGAGTCTAAATGAATCACTAAAAATCCGCAATGCATCATTTTATTTATGCCGTCTAAAGCAACTACATAGGTTAAACACCAAAGCAGTGAGCACCAATCAGCATTTTGCTTTAGCGCTCCTCCTGCATCCTAGGTCTAGTGTCATTTGAAAGTTGACAACAACACAAACATAATCATAAATTTTCAAAATCTCTTCAAAATCTAAGAATCCTGAATTTCGAATGAGTGTCATGAATTGAATCAAATTGTGTGTTGAGTGTATCAGTCCACTCCTATTGCCAGCATCCTTCAATAAGAGAAACTTGCAATCTATGTAGGAGTTTAACAGGCTACTAGCAGAGAAAAATATGCAAATATAGGTAGTGTACTCCTCGGTTCCCTGCCCCTAGATGAGCATTACTCTTAACAGTAGCATAAATCTAAACTTTAGGAAGTATTACAGGTGACAGAAGTAGTGCTTGCGTCCCATGAGCAGCTTTATGCTATATACAGTAGACTAATAATAACAACCTTATGGAACCACAAGACCTGCGGGAGCTGTTATCCTGCCCCAAGAGAAGAAATATACAGTATATACATGTGAGACACACACCCATATTATATTTACAGTATGTACGGTATCTGCCCAAAGAACAGCAATAAACTGTGTACAGTACATTAAACACTGGAAATCATCATACATGTAGTGCATTTCTACTGCCTTAAAAGCAGAACTAGACTACACAGTACATTTCTCCTGCCTTAAGGGCAGAACTAGACTACACAGTGCATTTCTCCTGCCTTAAGAGCAGAAGTTGACTACACAGTACATTTCTCCTGCCCTAAGAGCAGAACTACACTACACAGTGCAATTCTCCTGCCCTAAGAGCAGAACTACACTACACAGTACATTTCTCCTGCCCTAAGAGCAGAACTACACTACACAGTGCAATTCTCCTGCCTTAAGAGCAGAACTACACTACACTACACAATGTAGTGCATTTCTCCTGCCTTAAGAGCAGAACTAGACTACACAGATAATTTCTCCTGCCTTGAGAGCGTGAGAACTAGACTACAGAGAGCATTTCACCTGTCTTAAGAGCAGAACTACAGTACACAGTACATTTCTCCTGCCTTAAGAGTAGAACTACACTACACAGTGTAGTGCATTTCTCCTGACTTAAGAGCAGAACTAGGCTACACAGAGCATTTCTCCTGCCTTAGAAGCAGAACTACACTACACAGTGTAGTGCATTTCACCTGCCTTAAGAGCAGAACTAGACTACACAGAGCATTTCTCCTGCCTTAAGAGCACAACTACACTGCAAAGTACATTTCTCCTGCCCTAAGAACAGAACATTTCTCCTGCCTTAAGAGCAGAACTAGACAACACAGTTTACAGTTTCATTGCCCTAAGTGTAGTTCCAAAGTAGCTCTGCACACAAAGACCAAAATTGTGTAGTAATATATGGGCTAATGAGCAAGCTATCATGACTATGCTGCAGTGCAATGAATTTAGCTAAATACAAACAGCTCGCTCCCAAATTATGTAAGGCTGCTAAAAAAACAAACAGCTAACAGACTGCCATTATAAACAACTAATCTAGCTAGCTAGCTAAGCTCTCAAAAGCAGGCTTTACTTGTTGGTTCCTTACCAAATCCAGCTAGCTAGGTTGTATAAGTCTTTTAATTTTGCTGGCAAACTGTCATAATTCTAGTTTCTAGCTGACATTGACTGAAATTACTGTTAGCTTAAACGTTAAGCAGCTAGCCTAATACTCAGCTAGCTGGCCTAATAAACGTCCACTTAACTGTGTGCAAGCTAGCTCAATAAGATAAACCCACATTATGAATAAATATGACAAATAAAAATGAAAAAGTGCTTACCTTTGCCAATGATTTGTTCCAAATTTCTTAGCTGCACAACCACAATCTCCCGCTGCTGAAGATGTTATGTTAGTTTTTTTAAGCCCCGCCCATTTTCCCGCCCCACCGTTTTTTTCACCCCGCCTCCTCTGCAATTTGATTGGTTGTCTCTCTGAACCAATCATTTTACTTTCTGCCCTCAGAATATTTTTGAGTAAGTAAAACTCCCATCCGCGACCAAACAAAGCCAGACAGGTTTAGCCAGGCCTAGCCAGCAACCAAAACAGCCTCAAACACACAACATAGCTCCAATCCACATGTGCTCAGGTAGGGCATTACTTTCAGGGCCCCGCCCACTATTTAGACAGCTGCAACTTTGATTGGAGAACAGGAGTGCAGGTGACTGATTGCAGCTCCACCTGTGAATCAGTAATTTTGCCATACTGATACTGAAAGCAACGACTGAAGTTTTTAAGTTCATTTGGGTCAAATAGTCAATATAGTCCTATAAGAAGCTCCTTTATGTGCTGGTATGAAAGATATACCATATATTCAATTACCATCACTTAATCAGAGTATTGCTGTGGAGTGTGTTAGTGCCGTACTTGTAGCGGCCTGTTGGTGTTGCTCATGCTCCACAACATGTCATGTAAGTAAAAGGTCACAGTTTACTTCCTACAAATATGAATTTAATATGAATTATAACTTCGACAGGCCTTTTATGAATGGCATTACATTTTGAACAACCTACTAAACATCTGGTGACATTTTACCGCAGGCCAGTGTTCATAATGTTACATGATACCTACATACAGCTGACACAAAACTACATAAGCATTAATAAACAATAGGTGCCTGTGTCATAATGGTAATTATAGGTAATCAGTAGTAGGTTACATCTACTGTTCTGTCAGATAGGTGTAACACTTTCTGGAGTGAAATACAGATTTCATAGCTTTTAGATGATGTGACTGAACTTGCCATGTCAAAAACAAGAAAGTGATTTCTTTTAGTTATTTCTACAGTTTGTAAGATTTAGTAAGTCACTGGAGAGAGGACCAGTTCATTAGGACACCTGTGCGTGATCAGAGGGGAGCACATGCCCCTGTTTGGGGCCTGAGACACGGAGGCAGGGTGAAGGAAGTGGTGTCACCAGCCAACGCTGGTCGTCCAGCATCATCCAGAATGCCAGGCAGACTTTTTCTGGTGTCCTTCACCACGGACATGCGCCCACCGGCTGCACCTCCGCCACCCTGCAAACCTGGCTCGCAGCTGGGAATAGGTGCGGGCAATGGGAAACGCCCAGAGGACGGGGTACCTGCTTGAAGTCCCCACATCCTTACCCTCTCTCCGACGTGGCCTGTCAGCCACATATCTTTGCCTTCTCACACTGGAGAGAGGGCCAGTTTATAAGGGCACATGGCAACGACTCCACCTCATCCATGCCACACATTATAGTCATACTGTTCAGTGATGGCTTTAAAACACGAAATCAGCAGATGGTGCTGTCATGTCTACCACTCAAACCAATCCAGAGGTTTAGTGGAAAATAAGTTACATGCAAGACAAGCATCTGCAAAGCATCTTCATGGGTCAATTCAAAATTAAAGTTATAGTTTTAGCAACTTACGTAGTTGGAATGATACAGCTGCGATGCAAGTGTTTCCCAAAACCATGGTTGGAACTATTGAGGAAGCTACGTTGCTAACTTACATAGGGCGAACCATCGGTAAATGGCACTTGTGTTTTACAGGTGTTTAGGGGTGAAAATGAGAAATGGGATTGGGCCTAACAATGCATCATATCAAGTAAGTTCAGCACTATGTGCCAATGTTGTAAGGAAAACACACCCCACGCTAGAACACCTTATTAGAATCACAGGAAAGGCATTTCACTGGCTCCTGGTTTAGCTCCTTTCTGGCTAATCAACAGTTTAACAGTTCAGCTAGTACAAAAGTATGGTGTTCCACAAAAAATAGTGTTTCTTCTAAAAAGTAAGAAATGTGGACAGAGGTTTAACAACACAAACTCTCCTCTCAACGTGCATTTATTGAGTGAAGAGAAAGAGCGTCAGCGGCTCTGCTTACTGCCCTCTACTTCCCCTACATGGCGAATTCAGGTATTGCTGCCTAGCCAAAGATTTAGACAGCTTTAAATCTGCATTAATTCAGTTCTTTTACAGAGGTTTCTGACCTCTTACACTTGCATTTAGCTAGAATAACAACATGCCCGCATTACAACACTGCATTTGAGGCTGCCTTAAAACATATTAGAACTTTAACATTAAACAAAGCGGTGGTACATCAGACAACT
Organism: Prochilodus magdalenae; assembly: GCA_024036415.1. NCBI lineage: Eukaryota > Metazoa > Chordata > Actinopteri > Characiformes > Prochilodontidae > Prochilodus > Prochilodus magdalenae. Next base: position 37,505 of record JAMWET010002915.1, read on the forward strand.
CACAAACCACAAGATAAAGAAGAAGTTTGAGGTTAACCATTTCTAAGAACCAAAGATATCAGTTTGCCTTCATCTGACATGGTTAATCGCCCTCCACTTTCATACTCATGGCTGACCCATAGTTTCCCTGTTACCAATTCTTAGGAACTTCACCCAATGTTACCTTGTTAAAGATGTTAATACATTTTAGGTTTTACCATATTCATGCTTTCATGCCCCTTAGAACCAATGTATCTATATATATTAAAAAAAATAGCATCACCCAACAGGAATAAAACTTGATGGGTAGGTTTGATGTGAGACATGTGAATGATTTAAGCACGGATCCATTGTGGTCAGCAGCAAGATCACAATGGATGAATGGTTTGTTGTCACACATCACACGTTCAGAAGGTCTGGTGTCACTCCACCTCTACCCCTAATGCACCATCTGCAGGAACTACGTGAGGATATTCAAGCTGGATGGGATGGATTATCACATGACACCATTAGGAACCTCTACAACTCCATGCCGAGACGTCTGGCATGTTGGGTTAGCAAACACAGTGGCCCGACGCCAGACTGAGAGACACTACTTCTGTATGTGTAGCTCAATAAATATTGATCATATCAGTCTAAATTTATCATCATTTATTGTTCCTGGTAACCTTTATCTTCCTTTTCCAACAGACCTGCAATCCCACACCTCCTTCTGGGGGTTTATATTACTTTGATGATGAGTGTATATATATGAAAGTATCTCCTCCCAAATCTGAACCAGGGCACCACTGTGCTCCTGGAAAGTCTGAAGTGCAACCTGGTGGCGTCGGATGGACCGAAACAATGTCCCAGAGGTGTTCTATTGGATTTAGGTTAGGCAAGCCGATGGGCCAGTCAATGGTATCAATTCCTTCATGCTCCAAGAACTGCCTGCATACTCTCGCCACATGAGGCAGGGCATTGTTGTGCACCAGGAGGAACCCAGGACCCACTGCACCAGCGTAGGGTCTGACAATGGTTCCAAGGATTTCATCCTGATACCTAATAGCAGTGCCGTTGTCTAGCCTGTAGAGGTCTGTGCGCCCTTCCAGGGATGTGCCTCCCCAGACCATCACTGACCCACCACCAAACCGGTCATGCTGAATGAGTTACAGATGGCATAACATTCTAGCCGGTGTCTTCAGAGCCTGTCACGTCTGTCACATGTGCTCAGGTAAAACCTGCTCTAATCTGTGAAAAGCACAGGGCATCTGTGGCAGATCTGCCCATTCTGGTGTTCTGTGGCAAATGCCAGTCGAGCTCTACGGTACTGGCCAGTGAGCACAGGGCCCACTACAGGACGTCAGGCCCTCAGGCTGCCCTCATGAGGCCTGTTTCTGATTTTTTGGTCAGACACATTCACAGCAGTAGGGCTCTAGCAGTGCTCATCTTGTTCCTCCTCGCACAAAGGAGCAGAAAGTGGTCCTGCTGAGCGGTTAAGGACCTTCTACAGCCTTGTCCAGCTCTCCTAGAGTAACTGCCTGTCTCCTGGAATCTCCACCGTACTCTTAAGACTGTGCTGGGAGACACAGCAAACCTTGTGGCAATGGTACATATTGATGTGCCATCCTTCAGTAGTTGGACTACCTGTGCAACCTCTGTAGGGTCCAGGTACTGAACCATGGTACTAGTAGTGACGCTGACCCAAACCAACTGCAAAACTAGTGAAAAGTCAGTGGGAAAAGATGAGGGGGGACAAAATGTCAATTACCTTGTCCTTCTAAACCATTCCTGTTTTGGGGGGTGTCTCATTGTTGCTCCTTTACTGCACCTGTTGTTAATTTCATTAACACCAAAGCAGCTGAAACTGATACTACTTAACTGACCAGATCAATATCCCTGAAGTTGAACTGATTTGATGTTATACTCTGATTAAAAAGTGTTCCCTTTATTTTTGTGAGCAGTGTATGTACCCTGTTTACCACCACCATCTCCAGGGGTGCCCTGCCTTCGTTCTTTAATTTACTCCATAACTGCACAAACACTGGAGCGCTGTGTAAAATGTACATCAAAGTTAGTTAAAACAGAATGCAATGATCTGCTAATCTCAAAGACCCTTATTTTATTCCTGACAGAACACAGATCGCATATCAGATGTTGAAAGTGAGACATTTTACCATTTCATGAAAACTCATTTAGAACTTGATGGCAGCAACACATCGCAAAACAGCTGGGACAGGGCCATGTGTACCATTGTGTAGAGTCTCCTCTTCTTGTAACTGCTTGGCCGTAAACCTCAGCAGATCTAGAGCAAGACCACACATTCTAAAGGGGTCTTCTTGAGTGGTCCAGGACTTCAGGATTTCAAAGGTGCACTGGCTTTTTCCTCGCAAAATTTCTTGAAAAGCAAACCAAAGACTGAAGCTACAGAGCTTCCTGGTTTTATGCCCTGGATCCGCATGGCTACCTTTGAGGTACCAGAGTTGAGGTGAGTTGTAGTCAGACAGTTTTCAACTTCAGTGCTGAGCCAGTAGATCATTTTATTCTTTTCCCAGAGGCAGTGTGGAACATCCAGGTGTTCCTGGTCATAATCGAGACAGGCCCATTTGGACAACAGCAGCATATGTCTTTGTCCTTTCTTGAGCACTGTTCTTGTTCAGTGTTGTTCTTATTTTGCACACATGAACATTTTTTATGGGTGGTTGAGTGGGCTGAGGATAAGACCTTATCTAAGGGGGCTTATCTTTTTGATGCTGGTAAAAACATACATTGCTCAACACAAGCATCTCACCACAAACAGCAGATCTGTTCATCAAGATCTTCTAGAACAAGCAAAGCATGGGTGCCAAACCAGCCTTTCAATGCATGTAACGTCTAAGGCTCTTTAACCAAGTTAATCTTTTAAGCACTAAACATTTAAAATCATAACAGATTAAATTAACCTGTCATTTTTATATTTTTATAGACCTTTGTATAGCAATTATGTGCTACACACTAACACTACACAATAAACTCACTATACAAAAATAAGCCCCCTGTGACTAAACATACCTAATAGTGTGTATGTTAGTCCAGTCAGATGTTTTAGTGTACAGTGGGAGCTATCTTCATGGTGTATGGCTATACAAATAAATATTGATTGATTGATTGATCATGCACTGCTACACCCAGAGAAAATGGCAGCGTGTAACAATGGGGCAAAACGCAGCCCACTCCGATTATAAATATGCATCGTTATTGTAGTGGAGTGTGTTTTCATCAGAATGAGCCTCAGAAAGATAAAATATACGGGTCTAAAGATCATTAAAAGATGAACTTGCTTTAGAGGATCAGTTTTAGACTGCTAACAGCTAAGCTAAACGTATTTCAGTTAAACTGAGCAGTGTTAGCAGCAGCTAGCTCTAAACAGTGGATTCAGTAATAACAGCTCTGAGGTAAATGTCAGGTAACTGGTCATGTGACTGTATAAGTATACTACACTGTGGGTCAGAACTTGTTACTGTACTGTGTACTACACAGGGGACGTATACAGTGTGCAGTATGACTGTAGTATGCAGTGTATAGTATAGTAGTGTACAATATGAAATGGTAATTTAAGAAATAACCTGGTGAAACAGACTTCAGTTTCGGTTAAGAATGGACTGCCTGCCTAGTACACATTTCCAGCTGTGACCTTCAATCAAAAGAACCCTGGTTCTTGAACGGGTTTCATTTCAGAGAAGCCCTTTTTTTTTATTTTTTTTTTTTTTTACCAGTTTTTATTGGAACCAGGGAACATCAACAGGGGGCACTGCACAGCAGTAGTAAACAGTAGGACCAAGATGACGAAGCGTATAGATTACCTGCGAGTGTTTGTGCTGTTTGTTTTCATCCAGAAAGCCAGCACGGATCAACTACTGTTCAGAATCCACAACACGTGTAACGGCTTTGATTATTGCTGGTTTGATTATTAAGGTCTGTTGGAGTTAGTGAGTTCTCAGTGTATGAGCAGTTCAGTGGAGCTAACAGCTACAGACGAAGCCTGTTATTCATGTAGGAGGTTGTATTTGAAGAGTACAGTAATGAGGGGAACGGTGGAAAGTAGTGAAGACGTACAGGGGTTGGACAATGAAACTGAAACACCTGTCATTTTAGTGTGGGAGGTCTCATGGCTAAATTGGACCAGCCTGGTGGCCAATCTTCATTAATTGCACATTGCACCAGTAAGAGCAGAGTGTGAAGGTACAGCTAGCAGGTAAGAGCATAGTTTTGCTCAAAATATTGCAATGCACACAACATTATGGGTGACATACCAGAGTTCAAAAGAGGACAAATTGTTGGTGCACGTCTTGCTGGCGCATCTGTGACCAAGACAGCAAGTCTTTGTGATGTATCAAGAGCCACAGTATCCAGGGTAATGTCAGCATACCACCAAGAAGGACGAACCACATCCAACAGGATTAACTGTGGACGCAAGAGGAAGCTGTCTGAAAGGGATGTTCGGGTGCTAACCCGGATTGTATCCAAAAAACATAAAACCACGGCTGCCCAAATCACAGCAGAATTAAATGTGCACCTCAACTCTCCCTACACCATACTAATAAATGATTGTGGTCTAAAAACAGGTGTTTCAGTTTCATTGTCCAACCCCTGCATAACCACGATGTATATGTAACCCAGTTATGAATATTTATTGCTAGAACTTACAGCATGAAAAAATATCCCTATTTGGATAAAACTTCAAAATGAACTTTTCAATATAATTATAGAATTGCTGCTAGGATTCATAAATAAGTAAATACATAACTTACCGTTTTCATTGTAGCACAGTTGATCTTTTATTTTGAAAAATGTAAACCAACCGTGTACCTCCCTCTGATTTAATGATGACAGCACAACTGTTCTTAAATGCACTGATTAGGGTTTTATTCCTAAACGTGAGAACTGTAAAATAAAATAAACACATGTACAATTGAGCATAAACGTCTTATTAACCCCAATATTAAACCCTTTAATCTTAGTGTCAATGTTGTCTTTGTTCACTTTAACTTCGTTTTAAAACACTTTCATTTAACCGTTGGCTTTACATGAACTTATAACTACATTTATATTAGCACTAGCAAGGCAAGTTTATTTGTATAGCACCTTTCATACACATGGGCAATTCATGCAGCAGCAAGGCAACATAAACTTCACGTAAAATAAATAACAAACAAAACACAAACCTCATTGGCTGCATTAAATACATGGGGGGGGGCGCGGTATGGCTTCCCTTGTCGCGTTCCTTGACAAACGTGAAACATCTTTAAAACACTTCATTTTAACCTTTTTTAACGACGTGCAACACGAGCTCTCCGCTATCCGCGCCGTCCGTGCACATAACGGGTCCCCCCCGGAAACCCTTACGGACATATAGTTCCGCCTCAGTCCTTAAAGTCCCTAGGGGGTAGGAACCAAAACGAAACGAAACACTGCTCAGGTAGGCAGTTACAAACCGTATACAAGCTCCTCCTTTCTATTGTCGTGTATATGCAGTGCTGCGAGGTCCTACTTCCTCTTTCACGTTGGTCGTTCAGCGGGAAGACGCACTAGAGTGGAGGCGAAGCTGTAAACCTACAGATGACACAAAATAACGTTTTATATAAACCCCAAATAGTTTATTAAAGCGTTATATGCCTACAAGAAGAAGATTTCTTCTTTGTACTCACCAATGGAAGAGCTTTGGTCAGGTTTTATTGGACTGTGAGACCAGCTGTGGAAATTCGTTGGATCCTTTGAACGATCCGTGAACTTTGATGATCTTGATTCCTCCGGTAAGGAGTGGAGAGCCAGTCTAGAAAACAGAAAACAATTGCATGCAGAAGAACCAGACTTCATTGGGACATGACAAGTAATACCCACCCAGTACTTCACTGGTAGGACTAAAACACAAAGGATACGCGCAGGAACTGAGAAAGCAGATTGGACTAATTCAAACACACAAACAAAGTATTTCACCACTCCACTTCTTTATTGTTTTTTGTATTTATTTGTTTTTTATATTTTCTTTCCTTACGAATTGTGAATTTGTAAATTGCTCAAGTGCCAGCTTAATTAAATGTTTTTTTTCTTCGCTCCTTTAAGCCTTGGTCTCAGTTAAATAAGTTACTGTAAGGTGGTGTTACTCGTTGTGGCCTCTAGATGGCAGTAGGCGCGCTACGCGTTGTTGTTGTCTTCCACTGCTCACTCAGGAAGGCACGTTATGTGCTTTCTTGAAGGTAAGAGGTGTTCGAGCGTTGCTCCAAGAGTAATTTTAGTAAATCTTCAAAAAATCTTCAACATCCACCATTACTTTGCACATATTATGGATGGATGCCATGTTATGTTCCGTTATTATCCAAATTGAGCTATATTTTTCTGTTATCGTATTCATTGGTCGATGTTTTTGCAACGTAAAATTAATGTGGTGTAACTGGTGGCTAAATTCATTTATTTTATCAGTTTTACTGTATTGTGACCTGTTTTAGACATAGATTTGCAACTACAAACCCTTTTAAAGCATTTTTTGTGATTTGTTTTGTGTTTTGTGGTTTACTGTGAGGACATGTGTACAATTTAATTAATTTGTGGCACATTATGTGCTTTCCTGAAGTTGCTGTCTGTGAAACCAACAATAAAGGAAGAACAGCGCCACCAGCTGACAACACCGCATTTCTGCGCTCCTGGTCCCTTTATTATCATTAAAACACAACGCAGAGCCCAGCTAGGGAGCCGAGACGAAGGGTTACATTACTAAACAACATGCCAGCTCTTTGTCCAACCTAGTCCCTGACTAGTAAACTAGTTGTAACCAAGGTCATACCTGTTACATATATCATTGTCCAGGTTTTCTACAGCTACAGTGTTTTGGGCTGTATGACGCTAGCATTGCTACCACTGAATGCTGCTGACTGGTTAGCAGTCATGTTAGCACCCTGTTTCCCAGAAGCTTTTTAGCTGTATAAAAACAGAAATACAGAAAGCAGTTGGAAAGAAAGCAGTTGGAGAGTACGCCTGATCACTGGAGTTACCAAGCAAAAACCCTAAATCGTCCAGCCTAAAAAAAAAAAACTAACAAATTATGTTATTGATCCTGAAAAAGGACTCTGGTTGATCAATTCCGTCAATCAAAAAAGTCATATTTGGAGTTTAGTACAACTTTTTTAATTGTCTGTAACAAATTATAATTTTTTTTGGTTGCACTTTTTACAGTGCAGGAGAAAACTCAAAGGGCTTTACCAGCCCAGACTGGTATAGCACTCTGAACAAAGAACCCAAGACTGAAGTAAAGGTGAGGTAAGGGTGAGCTTCTCTTAATTAGTGGGTGAACAAGTGCCTCTATTTGCCCCATAGTAAAGGTGCTCTGTGCCTCCCTCTAGTGGTTGGGGGTGACCTAGCCCTAGTCTGGGAAGTTACATTTACGTTTAAGGCATTTAGCAGGCGCTCTTATCCAGAGCGACTTACAACCGCGCTTAGTGTTCCATTCAATAATATTCCAGCCAGTACAGGAAGTTTAGAGCCTGAAACTCACCATGAGCTCAGACACTGTCCGACCAGTGCTGGTACCTAGAGATTAATACACAGACATCTATAAAGCAAAAAGAGCACTACCTGGCAACCCAGCCCAGCACTCATACCTATAGAAAATAAAAGGTCATTATAAGTGCAACACAATACACACAACTTACACCTCTACTAGTGCTTACTCACTTAAGCGCGTTATGAAGAGATGGGTCTTCAGTCTGCGTTTCAAGACCGCGAGAGACTCCGCTGTTCTGACGCCCATCATGCTTATCATGCTTAATTCAATAGTATAACCGTGTCCTAACTGGTCGATTAATGTCTGGACATCTCTAACTCACTGTCTGACTGTAGGGGTGTATGATGATCCATACTGCAACAACATGGACCTGAATCACGCTGTCCTGGTTGTTGGTTACAGCACTGATAGCCAAGGGCATGACTACTGGCTGGTCAAGAACAGGTAAACAAACAAGCACTCCCAGGTGAAAATTCAATTTTGTTGTCTGAAGTTCGCTTCTTCATTTTACACTGGAGCTGAAAGGATAATGTTGTCAACAAGTATTAGAAACGTATCACAAGTATTAGGAGTTTAAAGTCATTTGTTTTGAAGCTGGGGTACTGAATGGGGTGATGAGGGCTACATCAAGATGTCCAGGAACAAGAGGAACCAGTGTGGAATTGCCTCATATGCCGTCTACCCTGAGGTCGAAAGGTATTAGTCTTACTAAGGAAGCCCCAGTCCTCATCTACAGACGTCTAGAGTGGCTTTGTTTTTGTTTCTATGATTCAGAAATCAGAACTCATAGAGCAAGTTCAATACATCCATTCATTACAATGCATTCAACCTAATGAGAAACTGTAGAACAGACTCATTATATACCACAATACCTACATTTAGAGCTTACAGTTATATACTCAACCTAATGAGAAACTGTGGAACAGACTCAGCCTATACCACAATACCTACATTTAGAGCTTAGAGTTATACACTCAACCTAATGAGAAACTGTGGAACAGACTCAGCCTATACCACAATAGCCCGCACATTTAGAAGCTTAGAGTATATGCACAGCTCAAACTAATGAGCAAAACTGTAGAACAGACTTCATTTACTATACCACAATACAGTCATACATTTAGAGCTTACAGTTATATACTCAACCTTAATGAGAAACTGTTAGAAACATAGACTCAGTTCATACCACAATAAGCGCACAGAGAATCCCCTACATTTAGAGCTTAGAGTTATACTACACTCAAACCCATAATGAGAAACTGTGGAACAGACTCAGCCTGCAATACCACAATACCTACATTTAGAGCTTAGAGTTATACACTCCAGCGTCTAATGAGAGCAAACTAACTGTAGAACAGACTTCAGTCTATACCCACTAGTACCCTACTTTAGAGTCTTAGAGTTATACACTCTTCACCTAATGAGAAACTGTGGAACAGACTCCGTCTATACCACAATACCTACATTTAGAGCTTAGAGTTATACACTCGACCTAATGAGAAACTGTAGAACAGACTCAGTATATACCACAATATCTACATTTAGAGCTTAGAGTTATACACTCAACCTAATGAGAAACTGTAGAACAGACTCAGTTCATACCACAATACCTACATTTAGAGCTTAGAGTTATACAGTCCACCTAATGAGAAACTGTAGAACAGACTCAGTCTATACCACAATATCTACATTTAGAGCTTAGAGTTATACACTCCACCTAATGAGAAACTGTAGAACAGACTCAGTCTATACCACAATATCTACATTTAGAGCTTAGAGTTATACACTCCACCTAATGAGAAACTATAGAACAGACTCAGTTTATATATACTCAAGACAGAGTTCAAATTCAAATAAAATATATTTTGGATATTAACTGTTGGTAACACTGTTGGAGAGACCAGCTGGAGATTATGTTTTTCAGCTCCAGCTATTTTATTGCCAGTTCTGTTTAACCATATGCTGTAAACTGATGTCTTTCTACAGATTGGAGAAAACCTCAGAGAGGATACTCACATCTGAGAAGCATCTAGACGATTTTGTCAGCATGTGACTGATCTGATTCTCTTTTCCAACTTTTTCTCAACTCTTATTTTTGAGATATATACTCACTTTTGATACTGTCCATGAAAATAAAAAAATGTAAATAAACAAGTTAAATTTCTGCATCCACTAAATGTGTATGCTCTTTGATAATGACAGTGTAAGTCCAGTTGGTGTCATCAGCAATCTGTGAGAGTGAGAACAGAAGAGGACCCAGAATTGACCCATGGGAAACTCCAGCAGTGAGGATGTGAGGCCTACCACTGAGCTATTCCAGGCTACTGAATTAGATTAATCCAGAATAGAATGGGAACCATGACGACATGAAATGGTTTCGGTTTGTGCACCTAATTTTAAAGAGTTTGTTGCAAGTCGTTCTCAGCTGGAACCAAAGAATAGTAAGTTCTTCAGCAACATCTGTGAGTGTGTCAGTTGTTCTGGAAAAACAAGGTAACAATGGTGCCCCCCACCAGGTCTGCTGAAGAACCTCTTCTAGGTCTTCTTATATCCAGTAGTTGATCTGTGTTGCTTTCTGGATATAAACCAACATCTGGAATAACAGCATAAACACTCAGAGGTAACCTATACCCTCCGCTTTCTTGGTACTACCGTTTACTACCGCTGTGCAGCGCCCTCTGTTGACGTTGACGATGCATCCTTTGATGCATCCTTGGTTCCTATTAAAACTGGTGCAAATGCAGTTAGGTTCCCTGGAGAGCACAAAGGTTCTACAAAGCCTGAATGGAACTAGTTCAGGAACCAGGGTTTGTCATCACAAGTTGAATAATCATCTTAGGCTGAAGATGTGAAGAATAGGACAGTGGGTACAACAGTCACCCTTTACACAGAAGGCCACAGGTTCCCTCCCCATCCAGGCAGCTCTACCACATAAACTTCACTCCCCATGTTCTATAATCCCGACCTGATGTAAGTTGGAGTCTGCGAAACGTCTAAAAATATAAGTTGTGCCACATTTTGTAAGCACTTTGCTTTCAGTGATGGAGTAAGCATTGTTGTTTGCTGAACATTGAATTAAATGTTCCAGAACAACAAAAAATTCAATATCAAATCAACATTGTTTCAGGCCAAGTTATCATGTTAGTTATCTGGGTGGTCATCAGTTTGCCTGGTATAGAGGCAGCGGTCAGTTTGAGGATTAGTATTTGCTGCAAATTTGAGCTTACCAAGAATTTTTATTTAAAGTTTTTATTGTTGTAACTTTTAAATGAATATCAATCAATATACCCCACTAAACAAGACATAGATTCTCTTGAGAACACCCCACGTATGGCCCATAGGGTGATAAAAGTATGCCCACTATTAAACAAGTTGTATTAACAAATGCAAATTTGTTTAATAGAATTTAATTTCATTTTTTAATTTTTTTTTAACATAACTCATAAAAAATTGTCTACAGTTTCCTCACCTGGGATTGGGCAATTGTAAGCCAGGAGATATACTGGAATGATAGCATTAGCATTTTAAAGTTTTAACCTGGAATTGTGTTTCAGAATTTATTTTACTGCTGAGTTATTTTTATTTGATCATATCAGATTAAATACCTTAGGTTTCTTACTGACAGCTAAACTTCACTGTATCCTCCAACACAAGTTCCTTCTACATGCAGGTGTACTAAAGTGATTCTGATTTACCAAAGTACATGACAGCAGTCATACATTTCTATGGAAGACCAACTGCTTGAAAAAAAGCCATACAGATTTTCTCAAAATTATGACCTACTATTGCATACTTATGACTTGCGTCCTCATAATTTGACTTATTATATGGCTTGTTTTTTTAAGTGATGGAAATCCAGTTTCAGTCTGGAAGGAACACCATCAAAACTCTATTAAATGAGTTCTTGCCTCATACTTGTAAACTGTTGTGCAGCATTGGCCACTAGAGGTCAGTATTTCCTAGATTCAAGATTCAAAGCTTTATTGTCATATGCACAGTAAGGAAACTAGTTTCCCTGTACAATGAAATTCTTACTTTGCTGCCCACATTGGATGTCATAGAATAAAAAGTATAAATATAAATAGACAAATAACAAGGATCAAAAATTAAGCAGGCAGAGAATATATAAAATAAAATATAAAATGTAAACAATTTAGAATTATACAGGCTATATACATTGTATACATTGTGCAGGTATGTGCTACATTAGTTACATTGTAACAGTCTGTAGTAAAGTGGTGTTTGTGCAAACTGAGCTGAAATATAACCATACAAGAACAGTTACATGTGCAAAACGATGTGTGCAGCTGTATGCAGACACAAACAGTCAAGTACAGTAGTGCAACTATTCATGTGCAAAATGATATGAGTTAGTGCAATTGTTATAAATACAGTGATGTCTGATGTCCTAGCCCTCGTTCTGCAGCACTTCCTGACCTGCGGGTTTTTGTGGTTTCTCCTCTCCCAACGCACCTGATTTAACCAATTACCAAGCTCTCCCTGAATCCAGGTATGCATTGTAGAGCAGGATAACACTAAAATCTGCTGGACAGTCCTGGACCATAAAAAAAACAAAACAAGAAAAAACCAAAACATGATAAAAGATGATAGAAATTCACATCCTACCTGACTGCTATCTTACAGGTTAATTACAAGCAAAATTGCAGAATGGTGTCCCACAAGGTTCTATTCTAGGATTGTTCTCATTCTTTTTAAGCATCCCTTCAATTTACATACACAATTATATTTACACTTTACATGAAACATGTCATCAGGATTTTTTGCTGGACTACTGGACTTTTGCTGGTAACAGAGAACTGTATTTACTGGTCTACTGAACGGTCCACTGAAATAGTGGTTGAAGGTGGTTAAAGCTAGATGACCACTTACAGACATTGACATTACCGCAAATTTAGTTTGTGTAATCAAATGTGCAGTTCTTTAAACATCAAACACCAAACACAAAAATACATCCAAATTCATCATTGAGTGAATTTAATATGGCTGCATGCTATATCGATACACTCGTTCTGAGAACTGGAGCTGAGAAGGAGGAAAAAAACTGTAGATAAATCAGACACCCTGCTAACTGAGAAGAACAAAGAGGATGTTTGTGGTTAACCTTTTCTAAGAAGGAGAATCAGATAGGGTATGTTTGATTCCATCTGAAATATCCAATCCAAATGTATAATCTATGCTCTGATACATAGAAAAGTATGAGTGTGGTATATGAGATATGGTGAAATACAAAGCATTCTAATTCTGTATCTCTGGGGTTTGATGGCAGGTGAATGAGCAGACGAAGCTACGTTTGCTGTTCTGGAGTCTGAACATCTTTAAGAGGCTGTGTGTGTGACGTAAATATGTAAAGATGTGTGGAAAAAAGTATATATACTCATCATCGAAAAAATAGCTGCACCCAGAAGGAATTGACCAACAGGAATGCAACTTTTGGGGGTAGGTTTGTCATCGTGTGTCAGGTCTGCTCAAGAGACACAACCTCGGCGCACTCCTCATGCCGGCCACCAGAGGTCAACCTCGCCAGAGTTCTAGCGAGTTGTGCTCCTGCTCCCTTTCACCTAGCCCCTCCCGTACCTGTCCCTTCACACCTGCTCCCTATCCCAGCCTAATACCCTTTCCTTTAAATAGCCTTGCCTTCCCTAGGTGTTTGTGGAGCATTAACTGCAACTCTGTTGACTGGTTGTTTGGCCTTGTGAGTGTCTTGCGTCTTCAGTTATCTTGGTGTTCCATTTTGTGCCATTTTAAATGACTTCCTGGCTTTTTTGTTGATTTTTCAGAAACTTCTGGGTGTTTGGATTTTTGAGATTTCTGTTCTGGTTTTTGGCAACTTTTGAGCTTTTTGTACTTTTGGATGCTTTTGTGTTTCATGTTTTTTGAATAAAGCCTACCATAATGGATCCCCTCCCTGTTTCTGAGCTCCCTGAGTTACATCGTGAGACATGCAAACGATTCAGGTATCACACTCGGCCACACGTGCCGTAAGCAAGGTCGCGCTTAATGCTGTACCTGACTGACTGTATAAGTTTGTCCTGCTGAGCATGCCTTCCAGTTTGACTCGAGCTGCTGTGTTGGTAGGTTCCTGTGCCAGTGAAGTGTGTCTCAGAGAAGAGTTCGAAAGCAGTTCAAGCTGTTTAGGGAGTTGGAGAGGGGTCCCATTGTAGGGCTCCAGGAAGCAGTTTGGTCTTGTTAGCGTATCGCAGGGTATACCGGTCATACAGATACTACCACAGAGCACTGTTTGTGGCAGTGGATAAAGAAGGCTTACACCAGCAACATGAAGCATCTGGGAGACCTAAACGAACCACAGATAGAAAGAACCAACAAAGCAGTGATGTCCTTCATGAGTCATCCTATTAGTGTCAGCACCATTGTCAGCCCCCTGCACAGCACAGGACTACATGCACACAGACCGTTACAAAGACTGTCCTTAACACCACGTCACCAAAGACTGCAATGCTGTCGTGCCGGACTGTGATGGAGTGACTCAGAATAGCAGTGGGTCACTTTCACCTTTGGGTCAATCCGTGTGTGGAGATACCGTGGTCAGCACCAAGGTGAACAGTTTGTTGTCATACATCCAAAAGACCATCTGCAGGAACTGTGTGAGGATATTCAGCCTGCTTGGGATGGATTATCACAGGACACCATTAGGAACCTCTACAACTCCATGCCGAGATGTCTGGCATGTTGGGTTAGCAAACATGGTGGCCCAATGCCATACTGAGAGACACTACTTCTGTATGTGTAGCTCAATAAATATTGTCTAAATTTATCATCAGTTATTGTTCCTGGTAATCTTTTTCAGGGTGCTATTCATGAAAATAAATTATTTATTACATATTACATGTGCATATATTGACTGATGGTTGTATGAATGGTTTCACATAATGTAGTATTCCAAACAACTTAGCAATTTTAAGTATACAAAAAAATTCATACTTTGTTTATTGTTTGCAAACTGGACATTTCAAACTAGTCTCTAATCCTAACCTTTTAAAATCTTTCTTCCCAACTGACCTACAATTCTCAAGTTTCTTTTTGAGCTGGCATTTGAGGGTCGTTTGACCTCCAGTCAGTTACAAAATAGACCTCCAGCTCCAACTCTGAAACTGGATATATCTTATCAGGAAATGAGACAATGTAGGTACATGTCTGGATCTAAAAAGCTGTGCTGGGATTTTTCCTGCAGTTCTTTGCAAAACCAATCAAAGAAGCCTTTCTCTAACATCATGCCCTGGATCGGCCTGGCTACTGTTGTTTAGGTACTAGAGTTGTGGTCAGAGAGCTTGAGTTAGTAGATCTCAGTTCCCAGAAGCATGGTGAAACATCTAGGTGTTCTTGAGCAAACTTGAGACAGGCCACAGTGTTTATTTGGACAGCAGCGGCTTCCTTCATGGTGTCCTTCCTAGAACACCATATATATTCAGTGGTGTTCTAATAGTGAACACATGATCACTGTTCTGAGGTATGCAGAGTCTCCTATAAGTCTTTAACTCTGGGTTCTTCCTCACCTCTTCAGGAGCCCCATGTGCTTTTGAAACGACCATATCAGGACGTCCATTCTAAGGTAGAGCAGCAGCAGTGTTAGTAGTTTAGTGTGATTGTGTTGGTCCATGTCTCTAGAAGATGATTTAGATAAGATTGCCAGATGAGTTTATGGTGAGCTGTTTGTGCAGAGCTGTTTGTACTGTACAGAGCGTGCTAACTGGCATCTTTAGCTTAGTGATAGACATCAATTTGGTTGGTAAAGTCAGAATGAAAGAAAAAACAGATTTTTATCCACAACCCTGACTCAGCAGTTCTTCCTGTTTTAACAGATATACACTGAACAGCCACTTCATTAGGTACACCTTCTTGTTTCTACACTCATTGTCCACTGTATCACCTCCGCTGACCATATAGGACACTCTGTAGTTGTACAGTTCCAGACTGTAGTCCATCTGTTTCTCTATATACTGTATTACCCAGTTCTTCAATGGTCAGGACCCCCACTGCACCCCCACAGGAGCAGTAACACGGTCATGGTTAGATGCAAATGCAGAGAAATTTGATAAGAGTAAACAAGACAGAGTCTGTAAGACAGGCAAAACACACAAACAGCTCAGTAATGACACTAGAGAGTGGCAATACCTAGCAAGTAATGTAGAGCATGTGTGTGAAAGAGGAGGAATCACGTCTCAGATCTCAGGAGGATCTCCAGGCTAAGAGGAAGGGGTCTCCCCACAATGCTGGTCTGCTTGTTCCTTGTGTGGTGGGTAAGAGGTGGGGGTCACCATCTTTCTGTCTTGAACAGGTCGCATGCTCCCCCACTGGCCACGCATAGGTGTGCATGTCTTTTGGGCCTGACCCCGAGTTACACTTGTTACATTGCAACGCAGCCTCAATATGGCAGTGGGTGTCCTTCCAGGCCTCCTTACTCCATTTCATCCAGTTCTTCACAGCTGGAATGGTAAAGACTAAAGCAAGTCACAGGCTGAGAGGAGGCCGATGTGATTCCTCAGAATGACCAGAAGGGAGAACTAATCTTTCCCGAAATTATTCAGGGACATAGGTTTTATTGGAGGGGCACTGACTGGGCACACTTACTCACTCTCTGTTTTAGTGCCCTACTGAATAGAAGCTTTTTTAGCTGAAGGTGAACGAATGTACTTAGGTTCTGTTTATTCCTTTGTCTCAATAATGTACATTCTAGATAAAGCACCTGCTTTAGTATTTCATGAACCAGGGTGATAGGAGGGTCTAAAAGAGACCATCGGACTTGCTGAGGATTCAAACATTTAGCTGAAAGTAAATACTCAAGGTTCTTGTGACCAGTGAGAACCACCCATGGAAAAGTGAAGTATATTTTAATGTACTAGAAGTGTACTTTAATACCAGCAAATACATTTCAGGCACATTGTTTGTGTGTTAAATACAAGTGCAAAATGTATACATCTCTGGAAATAAAAACGAGACCACTCCAGTTTCTTCTTAAATCAGCATCTCCACATGTACAGCAGGTTCTTAGTGAGGAACAGAAGGTTGGGTTCTAGCTTTACTGGTAGATGCAGTGAGCATCTGGTTCGTAAGAACAAGATCAAGCAGCAAACACACAGGACAAGACAGCTACAGACTGGCTGTGTTGGAAATTAATATAGTTATTTAATTTATAGCAGTATACTGCCTCCCCATGCTGTCTGTTTGTGGAATTGTAAATAAGATTTATTGCTTGTCTTCTACTGATGACATCATCAGTAGGGGCCTGTTTCAAAAGATCCAGCATGTTTCTTTACAATCTTTGAATCCTGTTCCATCTGTTTAAGCCTTTACAAGCATGGTTGGTATGTTAAATTATTCCTTTAAATGTTATAATGCCATGTAAATCAGCATTTTGTATGTATATATATACTAGAATCTTGATTTGTTTTTTATTGGAGTAACCTATTAGATGTTGTGTTTTTCAGTTTTACCTTTTCCCATCTACATTAAACAAGTAAACTGTACTTCCTCGGTGTGGTCAATGGGAGATGAGTTCGCTGCCTGTCACATTATACCCTCAGTATAAGGAAGACAGAACACTGGCAGAAGGCCAAACCCAGTCTCTACTGACTGTGATGAGTGCCACCTCATTCTAATGTCACTTAACCACCGTAAGATGACCTCAGGTGACCTACAAAGAGAGTGGCGAGCGGTGGCTGGGGTGAAATGCACAGCGAGCATAGTTAAAAACATTTTCTAAATAAACAGATCTAATACAATATCTGATATATATATAGCGAACGAATCCCATGGGGTAATACAAGTGAGTAAACAGATAAACAAAAGGAGAGTCAAAAACCAGAGAAGCAAAACAGAACAAGGAGAGAATCAAGAGTAAGTCAAAATTAAGAAGCAGGTGTGTCCAATCAGTACCCTGGTAAGGAGGACCGAGAGAAAAATGTTTGATTGGAGGACTGGGAACATGTGAGGATGACATCATTGGGTAGTGCACTCTGGGAAATAAAGCTTGGAAGATGGGCTGTGTCAGGGAAACCAGGAGTGGTGACATTAAGTTTATTTATAAGCACTATTGATTGGATTTAGAATACCAAATACATAGCTGGTATATGAAAATAGCAGACCTTCGATACATTAATCAGAATCACAAGGAAAGTATACTACACTTAAGATTTTATATACCAAAGTATACTTTAGTCCCAAAAATGCAGTTTTCCACGTCCTCGTAAAGTCTTACAAGCTTATATGCACTACAGAGGTCAAGTTTAGTAAAGAATTTGATGGTTCACAATTGTTCTGAAGACACAGGGACAGAAAAAAGTCAGAATGTTCATCTGGAGTTTAAAATGCATGGCATGACACAGGTGGACATCTGGATCTCAGAGGTGCACTGGTACAGTTCCTTGGAAAACCAATCGAAGACTGAGGTAAGAGGCCATGATAGGTCATACCTTGAATCTGCCCAGCTACTTCTCAGGAACCAGAGTTGGTGAGTTGTAGTCAAAGAGCTTTACAGCTCTTAAAGAGTCATTAACACAGAGACTCACTTACTGTTTATAGCCTGCACTGTGGTGTTCCTCAGTGTGCTCAGTAAAACACATGTACAGCAGTGTGTGTGATTTTGGATTAGTGTGATTGTGTTGGTCCATGTCTCTAGAAGATGATTTAGATAAGATTGCCTGGTGAGTTTGTGACGAGCTATTTGTACTGTACAGAGCGTGCTAACTGGCATCTTTAGCTCAGTGATAGGCATCTATGTGGTTGGTAAAGTCAGAATGAAAACCAGAGATTTTTCTCCACAATGCTGACTCAAACAATTCTGTAGTAAAATGTACATCAATTGCATAAAACAGAATGCAATGATCTGCTAATCTCAAAGACCCTTATTTTATTCCTGACAGAACACAGAACGCATATACAGTAAGATGTTGAGCGTGAGACATTTTACCATTTCATGAAAAGTCATTTAGAACTTGATGGCAGCATCACATTAAAACAGCTGGGACAGGGCCATGTG
The DNA here is from genome assembly GCA_024036415.1 of Prochilodus magdalenae. NCBI lineage: Eukaryota > Metazoa > Chordata > Actinopteri > Characiformes > Prochilodontidae > Prochilodus > Prochilodus magdalenae. The sequence continues at coordinate 56,014 of JAMWET010002915.1, forward strand.
TACCATTGTGTAGCGTCCCCTCTTCTTGTAACTGCTTGTCCTTAAACCTCAGCAGATCTAGAGCAAGACCACACATTCTAAAGGGGTCTTCTTGAGTGGTCCAGGACTTCAGGTTTTCAAAGTTGCACTGGCTTTTTCACTCGCAATTTCTTGAAAAGCAAACCAAAGACTGAAGCTACAGGGCTTCCTGGGTTTATGCACTGGCTCGGCATGGCTCCCTCTAAGGTACCAGAGTTGGTGAGTTGTAGTCAGAGAGTTTACAACTTCAGTGCTGAGCCAATAGATCATTTTATTCTTAGAATTAGAAATGAGTCAGATCATTTTGAGGTGGTCTCTGAAACTTTTCCAGAGCTGTATATCACCAGTGTAATAATGTCAGGAACAAAAACTTGACTCGACGCCTGCAGAGCTAAAAGTCCAATGAGTTTTATTAAACAATGCGACAGTTGAGCATAACAGCAAAATCCAGGCAAACTCCAAATCTAATCCGATAAACCAGCGAACGAACCCCATGGGGTAATACAAGTGAGTAAACAGATAAACAAAAGGAGAGTCAAAAACCAGAGAGGCAAAACAGAACAAGGAGAGAATCAAGAGTAAGTCAAAATCAAGAAGCAGGTGTGTCCAATCAGTACCCTGGTAAGGAGGACCGAGAGAAAAATGTTTGATTGGAGGACTGGGAACATGTGAGGATGACATCATTGGGTAGTGCACTCTGGGAAATAAAGCTTGGAAGATGGGCTGTGTCAGGGAAACCAGGAGTGGTGACATTAAGTTTATTTATAAGCACTATTGATTGGATTTAGAATACCAAATACATAGCTCGTATATGAAAATAGCAGACCTTCGGTACATTAATCAGAATCACAAGGAAAGTATACTACACTTAAGATTTTATATACCAAAGTATACTTTAGTCCCAAAAATGTTTTCCACGTAAACTCTGACAAGGTTATATGCACTACAGAGGTCAAGTTTAGTAAAGAATTTGATGGATCACAATTGTTCTGAAGCCACAGGGACAGAAAAAAGTCAGAATGTTCATCTGTAGTTTAAAATGCATGGCACGACACAGGTGAACATCTGGATCTCAGAGTTGCACTGGTGCCGTTCCTTGGAAAACCAATCAAAGACTGAGGTTAGAGGCCATGATAGGTCATACCCTGGATCTGCCTGGCTACTTGTCAGGAACCAAAGTTGGTGAGTTGTAGTCAAAGAGCTTTACAGCTCTTAAAGAGTCATTAACACAGAGACTCACTTACTGTTTCTAGCCTGCACTGTGGTGTTCCTCAGTGTGCTCAGTAAAACACATGTACAGCAGTGTGTGTGATTTTGGATTAGTGTGATTGTGTTGGCCCATGTCTCTAGAAGATGATTTAGATAAGATTGCCTATTTGTACTGTACAGAGCGTGCTAACTGGCATCTTTAGCTCAGTGATAGGCATCTATGTGGTTGGTAAAGTCAGAATGAAAACCAGAGATTTTTCTCCACAATGCTGACTCAAACAATTCTGTAGTAAAATGTACATCAATTGCATAAAACAGAATGCAATGATCTGCTTATCTCAAAGACCCTTATTTTATTCCTGACAGAACACGGAACGCATATACAGTAAGATGTTGAGCGTGAGACATTTTACCATTTCATGAAAAGTCATTTAGAACTTGATGGCAGCATCACATTAAAACAGCTGGGACAGGGCCATGTGTACCATTGTGTAGCGTCCCCTCTTCTTGTAACTGCTTGTCCTTAAACCTCAGCAGATCTAGAGCAAGACCACACATTCTAAAGGGGTCTTCTTGAGTGGTCCAGGACTTCAGGTTTTCAAAGTTGCACTGGCTTTTCACTCGCAATTTCTTGAAAAGCAAACCAAAGACTGAAGCTACAGGGCTTCCTGGGTTTACGCACTGGCTCGGCATGGCTACCTCTAAGGTACCAGAGTTGGTGAGTTGTAGTCAGAGAGTTTACAACTTCAGTGCTGAGCCAATAGATCATTTTATTCTTTTCCCAGAGGCAGTGTGGAACATCCAGGTGTTCTTGGGCATAATCGAGACAGGCCACAATGTTTACTTGAGCACTGTTCTGGTTCTTATTTTGCACACATTAACATTTTTTATGGGTGGTTGAGTGGGCTGAGGATAAGACCTTATCTAAGGGTGCTTATCTTTTTGATGCTGGTAAAAACATGCTTTGCTCAACACAAGCATCTCACCTCAAACAGCAGATCTGTTCATCAAGATCTTCTAGAACCTGCAAAGCATGGGTGCCAAACCAGCCTTTCAATGCAATAGATGTACAAAACTAGTCTGATATCATGTAATGTCTAAGGACAGTAGTAAAGCCTTCTGGGACATTTTCCTTTTTTTGAGTTCATCTGCTCATTATTTCTATGCTCTTTAACCAAGAAAAAGCACTGAACTGTCACATCATTCTTATTTTTTAGGTTATGGACCTTTTTGGTACTGAAAACTGGCGGTCCCAAATTCAAATCGCCACGTTAAATGCACAACACACCTGTTAAATGCACTAAACAAACAGAGTTTACCAACACGAAGTTGTGACATACATACACAGACTATCGAAGGGGTCTGGATGCAGGCGAAAAGGAAACTCCTGTACCAAGCGGGCACAAGCCGTGCCCTGTTCCCGACCTATATCAGTGCTTTTCTTTGGCGCCACAGTCACGCGGATACTTGCTGACCTTACTTAGTCAAAATGATCGCATTTAACGACTTTCGCAAATTGCGGATACTGATGGGCATTAAGTAACTTGTTTGCGACATTTGCATCATGGAGTAACTTCATTCAGCATTACAGTTTACCTGTTTATTCATCACTACGGGTGTGTTCTTTTACCTATGGGCGCATGTGGCGATTGAATTTGGGACCGCCAGTTCCAGTATTACCCCTGTTTTGGTACCCACAGAAGATGCATATCAGTTATGTACTACACACTAACACTACACAGTAAACTCACTGGCCAAAAATAAGCTCCCTGTGACTGAATACCTAAAAGTATGTATGTTAGTCCAGTCAGATGTTCTAGTGTACAGGGGGAGCTATCTTCATGGTGTACTGTAGCCCATCATGCACTGCGGCCTCCTCAGCTCTCAGCCAGCTTCACCCAAAGAAAATGGCAGTGGGTAACACTGGGGAGCAAAACGCAGCCCACTCCGAGTATAAACGTGGATTTAGTGATTGTAACAGCTAACAGCTAGGCTAAACATATTTCAGGTGAACTGAGCAGTGTTAGCAGCAGCTAGCTCTAAACAGTGGATACAGTAATAACAGCTCTGAGGTAAATGTGAGGTAACTGGTCATGTGACTGTATAAGTACACTACACTGTGGGTCAGAACTTGGTTTTTACCAGTTTTTATCGGAGCCAGAGAACATCAACAAAAGGGCACTGCACAGCGGTAGTAAACAGTAGGACCAAGATGGCGGAGCGTATAGATTACCTGTGAGTGTTTGCACTGTTATTCCAGATGTTGTTTTATATCCAGAAAGCCAGTACAGATCAACTACTGAAGATAAGAAGACGTAGAAGAGGTTCTTCAGCAGATCACTTGGTGACGCCATTGCTGCTTTCTTTTTCCTCAACATCTTGATCTTAATGTAGCTATACAGCTCAGTCTTTCAGACTGAAACCCATTTAAACCAACAGTTCTTGTGCTCTTTTGGATAGACTTACTTCAAGACTGTCATGTACCTGACAATCCTGAGTCCACCATGAGGCTCAGCATCTCACCAGTTTTAGCAAAATAGCGTTTGATTACTTAACAGCTTCCTGTGTTTTTACGCAACTCACTTGTGCAAAGATCCGACAGACAGACAGTGGCTGATATTAATCATCGCTGCACAAATGTTGTATTGCACCATCCCTTCAATTTTAATTAACTACCTCTGGAACTGATTAGTACACAAAGACCAAACAAGCCATACATCCCAACCTAAAGAGCCTGGGGCCTGCGCCAAGAATGTACACAAAGATTGGGTAGGCAAAGCTGTCTTAGTTTACTTAAATTATGAATTATACATTGCTAAAAAAAATATTATCAAATAAAGAAACACTTTCTATATAGCATCAACCCAGTTTAACTTCTAGGATATTGATTGGGTCAGTTAAGTAGCAAGTGGGGTTACTGATCAGTTTCAGCTGCTTTGGTGTTAAGGAAATTAACAGGAACAAAACAGGAATGGTTAAAAGGTGGAGGTCATTGATATTTGTATTTTTAATAATCCATGTATAAAATCCCTGGGTTTTGTGATGTACTGGATTAGGGTTAAAACTGTGGGAAAATTCTAGAGCTATTCTATGAGCTGGATGTTGGTGGCCTTTGGTTTCTGTGGCTGATTATTTATTTCAGGTATCCAACTCATTATAATTCACTTCTCCACAAATACAACACATCTCAACAGTCAAGAATCGTAACAGATAAAGAGAAAGAAGCAGTGAGCACCACACAGCACCTCACACTACAGGTAGAACCAGCCTCTATCTGCTGAGTCATACTGAAGCACTTGCAGTCATTCAGGTGTCAAAGCCCCGCTTAGTCTCTTCTTCAATCCTACTCTCATGCTGATCCACGTTCACCAAAAATCTGCATGATTCACCCAGCAGGGGTCTCACACATGAATTATGATTGTAATGTATGATATATTATATGATTATGTATGGGGTAGTGTATGGTAGCGTCCAGTTTCAACAACTGAGGAAAGCGAACCACAATTACACTTTATCATCAAAAGAACAGTAGCACAAATAGCTGCACCCAGGACGAATCAACCGACAGGAATGAAACTTGATGGGTAGGTTTGACACTGTGAGACATGTGAATGATCAGGTTTCATGTTCGGCCGGCACTGGAGACGGTTGAGGAACTACATGCCCTGTGTGGGTGATGTAAGCATGGACGGGCCTAGTCTCCCAACAGGCACAATGGTGTCTCTGTATTAGCACCTCTGTTTTGTTGTGTTCAGCATGATCTTGATAAGAGGGTCTCTGCTGATTGTGGTTGAGAAGAATGAGGTACGAAGCACCGTTAGCTCAGACCACTTGGTGGTAAATGTCAGAATAAAACCCGGAGCGACGGGGGAGATTGTACTCACTTCAGCAGAGCAGCAGTGTTGCCATAGCACCATACAAAGAGTAAGAGCTTGAAACTCACACACCTTTTATACACAATTACACATGGAAGACACTGGTAGATCCTTTACACAGGTTGCGTGTGATTTGGTATATTCGGTGTTGAGGGTAACGGGATACAGTGTTAGGATACAAACATGATATCTGTGTTCCCGATACCAGTACAATGTTAAACAGACAGTATGAAACAAGTTAACGATGGTGAGATAAGGGATTGGTGCAATGATTCTTATTTAAAATGGTTATTCACTCTCACATAAATACAATCGATCCTACACCGTGCATCTGCTACGGACACGCCAACGGATCAGTCTATACTCCTTACTCGTACTGGTGTAGTCTATACCCCTTTACTCCTAACAGTTGTATCTTTATTGATTACCCCGACAGTGTAGTCTTACTCCTAATGGTGTAAACAATTGCTTGTTAAAGTTGTGATGCCAACTCTGG